>CATKHJ010173752.1:0-17582 GCA_949750685.1 Vernicia montana | reverse complement strand
ATATAATTGAGCTATGAGTAGTGTTTCATATGTTTAAATGGGTTATGAGTTGTATATTAAGTATATTTGTGAACTATATGTAAAGATTTTGATTAAGACTCCAGAATTTTCCCACATTATGTTCCAAGATGAAAGTCACGGCGGTGAAGTATAAGTTTAAGGCGGTGACTAAAAGATTGAATTTGGATATTCACTTCTGGATGAAATTCACGGCAGTGAATTTAGGATTCAGGGCTATGAATTCAAAATTCACGGCGGTGACTAAATGTTTGAGTTTTGGATATTTGTTTCTGGATAAAATTCATGGCGGTGAATTTCAAATTCATGACCATGAACTATGTCGGGGGCAGAATCGGGAATCGGGCTATATATAAGAAATTAAAAGCCCAAACCCATTTCTTAAGAGATTTATGAGTTCTAACTCCGTTTCCTCTCAAAGAAACACAAACCTACTTTCATTAAATGCTAAAGGAAGCTCATTTATTACATCATTAAGAGGATCTAGGGTTGTTGGATCCACCTTTTCTTCTCATTGATTAAGCAATGAAGTTAAGGTAAGTTAGGGTTTATGTGTTCCTTCTCCATTTCCTTTCAATTCCTCCGATTAGGTTTAAGGTTATGGTAAGATTAGGATGAGTTAGTATCATTAGCATTATTATTTGAGTCAAGATTATAGATTATTGATTTGATTGCTATTTCTATGGTTGGGTATTTGTAGCTCCTCATAAAGACAGAAGAGATGGTGATGATGGAGGATATGACCATCACATTTGCTTGCTCTAGAGTTTGATTGCAAGCCATTTTGCATTTTCATTGATTGAGGTGAGTGATTATTATACTATTATGGTTGTGTTTGAACCCTAAGGCATAAATGCCTAATTCTTTCATGACCATCAATTGTTTATTGATAAATGGTATTTGAATTATCCCTTGTGATATCCCATTTTATTGTATACATGAACCCAAATGATAATTCTCCTTGATATTTAATTGATACCATGATTATTGATCCATTGATAATCTATGTTTATTGTATACCTTTATATGATTGTGAACCAAAAGCAGAAATCCCTTATTCTAATGTGGGATAAAACATCAGGCATTGTGCATAGTGTACTCCAGTAGATAGAGTAAAGTATCTATGTCCTAGCTAGGGAGGGCTTGTTGTTCTAGTCATGAGATCTAATCAATCTTATGTATAGTTGAAGGTATGCTCCAATAATATGAGCCTCTGCTTCTATTTGATATGATGAGTGAGTTCTATGCCTCAGTTCTTGGTAATGCCTTTGAGCATAATACCATTATATGAAGAACGTTAAGACATAATTACTTAATACTCTTATTGTACTGATATGTTTCTACTGAACATGATATGTTATTGTTATTGACTCCAATCGACTGATATTATTGAAACGATTGGTTATTGATTTCGAACCATTGATTATTGATATTGAACCTATTGCTTATTGTTATTGAATCCAATCATTTGTTGTCAATTAACCGATTAGGTATTGTTATTGAAATATGAACCATGAACTGTTATTGTAAACCGACCTTCAATCACCAAACTTCACAGGTTATGGTAGTATAATTTTTACTCATTGCTTTATCTCCTTAGTGATTTCATTTTTCAGGTGAGCCATAGTTTATCGGTTAAGTTTCCATGGCGTTCTTCTTCTCCAGTCCTCAAAAACTCAAATGATTAATGTAAAGCACATGTCTCATTATTTATTTTGTATAGATGATGATTCAAACTTAGATGCTTCATGGTACATGTCTTAATGGTATTCTTTTAGGCCTTTTAAGCATTAAACTATTGTAAAATGATATTATATTGGAACTATGAATGTTATTGATGAATATGGATTAGCATGGTTGTCTAGTTCAGATCTTGGGAGATTGTATGTGATTGGTTTACTTGTTACTGTTATGGATATTTGATTGGTAAGGTTCCTACGGGTTTTTGGTGGCCTTAAGCCTACCTATACCCTAGGATCGTCAAGGCTCGGAAGTCGGGTCGTGACAAGTTTGATATAAGAGCATTAGTTAAAGTCTAGAGTAGAACATAAATAAGCTATATAAGTTGTATAGTATAAGAAATACCATGAAGCATAGGAAATTCCTCATTGTCAATTAAAGTCATCGTTATATGTAAATCCGCATTATCCTTATGGGTTAAGTTTCTCATATAAGTTTATATGTTATCATATAGATGCCACCGGGAAGAGGACGTCCTCCTATTCATAGGGGACCGCTTCATCTAGGAAGAAGTGCGGCATCCGATGCTGCATCTATTCATGATGAACCACCTAGAAACAAGCGAAGGGTTCAATAAGAGGAAGATGATTATGTACCACCTCCTTAAGTAGATCTCATTGAACTCTTGAGGCAAGAGATAAGGGAGTTGAGAGAGGAGAATCAAGCTTTCAAGGAAGCACAACAAGCTCCTCTACCTCCTTCTAGAGAACTATCGGCACCTAGAGAGGCAAGAGTCCCTCCACCTCCATAAGTCCCTATGTATGATAGAAGTGAGAGAAGAATAATTGATGAAGGTGGGGTCTCCATACAAGACTTTAAGAGACTTAAGCCTCTGGAATTTAAGGGTGAGGAAGGTGAAAAACCTCAAGAATTTCTTGAGAAGATGGATAAGTTGGTTAGGCAATTTCCATGCTCCGATGCAAGGGTAATTAAACTAGTGGGTCTTCAACTTGAAATGGATGCATGGGATTGGTATGCAAGAGATGTAGAGGAGAGGTTATATGGTGATAATCCTCCTACATGGTCCATCTTCAAGTAAGAATTTATGGATCAATTCCTAGCAGAGGGGAAACGACAAAATAGAGCTTTACAGTTTGAATAGTTGAGACAAAAATCAGGGATGTCTATTTTTTAGTGTGCTAGGGAATTCAATCGCCTTAGCAAGTTTGCTCCCTACATCGTCCCTACTGAAGCTAGTAGAGTGGAAAGATTCAGAATGTGGTTGATAGCACCCTTATATAATGCCTTTCTTTCAGTGGATTTTCCTTTATTGGCCAAGTTGATTGATAAGGCCAAGTTGATGGAAGCAAGGCATGAGACAGAGAAAGCAACTAGAGCAAAAAAAGACCAGAGGAACAAGAATAAGAATAAAGGGCAAGACAGTCAAGGTAGAGGAAGGGGAAATAGTACACAGGTGCAAGCTTCAGAGACTCCAGTTCCTTCATCAGTGCAGAGCCATCTAGAGGGGGAGGCCAAGGCAAAGGCCAAACCCGTAGTATGTCTATGGCTTTAGGACCCGAGAATTTTAGTAACCCGAGATCTTCACAGCAGGGATTCACTTTTTCCATTTGTCCTACTTGTGGAAAGGAGCATATGGGTACTTGTCAACTTGCTACTGGTGCATGCATGGGTTGTTGTCAAATGGGCCACTATGTTAAAGACTGCCCTCACAAGAAAGGATAGTACAGTACACCTACAACCTCACAGCCTACAGTCCAGATGGCTAGATCAGAAGCACGGGGTTCGTATGGCCGTGGAAGAGGGACAGGCCAGTCATCTGGTGCTTGACTCACTACTGAAGAGAAAGGAAAGGGAAGAGTATTTGCAATGAATCAGCGTGAAGCCAGAGTAGCTAACACCACTGTCACAGGTATTATTCCTATTCAAGGCATTTATACACGAGTTTTATTCTATTCTGGTGCCACACATTCATTTGTATCACCGAGTTTTGTAAGGAAATTGGGGAAAAGTAAAGAAATTATAAAAATTCCTTTAGAAGTGTCTACACCTCTAGGGGAAGTTATAGATGTGTATCATGAGTACACTGCATGCATGGTAGAGATCGATGGGAAAAAGCTCCCGAGTGATTTGGTTGAGTTATAAGTACTAGAGTTTCATGTAATACTTGGCATGGATTGGTTGTCTCAACACCATGCACATATTGACTATCGAGAGAAAAGAATAGAATTCAAGAAGGAAGAAGAAGATGTATTTGTGTATCAAGGGGATAGGACCAACATTCCTTCTAATCTCATATTTGCTATTGGAGAAAAAAGATTGTTGAGAAAGGGAAGTAAGGGATACTTGGCACATATCATGGACACATGGAACACTCCTACTGTGGTTCACCAAATACTGGTAGTTAGTGAGTTCCTGGATGTGTTTCCTAATGAATTGTCGAAATTACCACCAGAGAGGAAAATTGAGTTCAACATTGAACTTCTTCTAGGCGCACAATCAGTGTCTATTCCTCCTTACCGAATGGCACCTACAGAATTAAAAGAGTTGAAAGTACAGTTGCAAGATTTGCTAGATAAAGGGTTCATTAGACCGAGTAGTTCTCCATGGGGTGCACCAGTCCTCTTTGTGAAGAAGAAGGATGGTTCTATAAGACTTTGCATTGACTATCGGCAGTTGAACAAGTTAACTATCAAGAACAAGTATCATTTGCCAAGGATTGATGACTTGTTTAATCAGTTATAAGAGGCAAGTTGTTTCTCCAAGATTGACCTTAGATCAGGCTATCATCAGCTCAAAATCAAGAATGAGGACATTTGTAAAACTATTTTTAGGACGAGGTATGGCCATTATGAGTTCACGGTGTTGCCTTTCGGCTTAACCAATGCTCCTGCGGCATTTATGGATTTGATGAATCAAGTGTCTAAGCCTTTCTTGGATAAATTTGTGATAGTCTTCATTAATGATATCCTTATCTACTCCAAGACTAAAGAAGAACATGGAGAGCATCTAAGAATTGCACTACAAACCTTAAAAGAGCACAAATTATACACCAAACTATCGAAGTGTGAGTTTTGGCTCGATTATGTTTGCTTCTTAGGGCATGTAGTCAGTAAGGATGGAATTAAAGTTGACCTGAAGAAGATTCAAGCATTGTCAAGTTGGCCTAGACCTACTAATATGACAGAGGTCCGTAGTTTCCTTGGCTTGGCAAGGTATTACAAGAGATTTGTCAAAGATTTCTCCAAGATAGCTTCGCCAATGACCAAGTTAACTAGGAAGAAAGTGAAGTTCAATTGGGATGATGATTGTAAGAAGAGTTTTCAACAGCTCAAGACATGTCTCACTACAGCTCAAGACATGTCTCACTATAGCTCTAGTGCTCGCACTACCAGAAGGATCAGAGGGATTTGCGATTTACTGTGATGCTTCCAGAGTAGGATTGGGATGTGTTCTTATGCAATACGAAAAGGTAATTGCATGTGCTTTGAGACAATTGAAGAAGCATGAAATGAATTATCCTACACATGACTTGGAGATGGCAGCGGTGATCTTTGCTCTCAAGATATAGAGGCATTATCTCTATGGTGAGAAGTGTGAAATTTACACCGATCATAAGAGTCTCTAGTACATCTTAAGACAAAGAGATTTGAATCTACGGCAAAGAAGATAGGTAGAGTTGCTAAAAGATTATGATTGTCCAATTCATTACCATCTGGCTAAAGTTAATATGGTTGCAGATGCTTTGAGTCGGAAATCAATGGGAAGCTTAGCTCACATTGCAATAAGGAAGAAGCCGTTGGTTAAGGAATTGAAAGAATTGATCAATAAGGGGTTGAAATCGGAGATTTCTGAATCTCAAGTACTTATGGCACACTTTCAAATGAGGCCTATGTTGGTTGATGAAATAAAGGCATTGCAAGACAATGATCCTTCACTAGTTAAGTTAAAGAAAGAAGTTCAAGAAGGCCAAGCGATAGAGTTTCAGTTGAAAGACGATGTATTAATGCATGGTAATCGGTTATGTGTACCCAATGTGAATGGACTTAGAGAAAGGATAATGGAAGAAGCTCATCAAGCTCCATATAGTATTCATCCAGGTACAACCAAGATGTATCATGACTTGAAAGATTATTATTGGTGGCCTTGTATGAAAAAAGATGTAGCTATTTTTGTATCTTCTTGCTTGACATGTCAACAAGTCAAGTTTGAGCATCAGAAACCTTCAGATCTTCTGCAAGAGATCCAATTGCCAGAATGGAAGTGGGAGCGTATCACGATGGACTTTGTAGTCGGATTACCAAGGACTTCAAGGGGATATGATTCTATTTGGGTGATTGTGGATAGATTGGCCAAGTCAACCCACTTTCTAGAAGTGAAGACCACATACACTGCAGCTCAGTATGCTCAGTTGTATTTGGACAAAATAGTGAGATTGTATTGAGTGCCAATATCCATCATCTCGGATAGAGGTACTCAATTAACATCTAGATTCTGGCATAAATTACAAGAAGCATTGGGCACACAGTTTAACTTTAGCACTGCTTTCCATTTATAGACTGACGGGCAATCCAAACGAACCATACAAACATTAGAAGACAAGTTATGCATGTGTGTGCTTGATTTTGATAGGAATTGGGACAAGTACCTGCCTTTGATAGAGTTTGTTTACAACAACATCTATAATTCTACCATTGGTACAGCACCATATGAAGCATTGTATGGTCAAAAATATAGATCACCGGTATGTTGGATGGAAATTGGTGACAAGCATATTGAGGGACCAGATTTGATTAAAGAAACTTCAAAGAAAGTGCCAATCATTAGAAAAAGATTGAAGATGGCCTTTAGTAGACAAAAGAGCTACACAGATCCAAAGCGAAAGGATGTTAACTTTTCTATAGGAGATCATGTTTTCCTAAAGATCTCTCCTATGAAAAGTGTTATGAGGTTTGGAAAGAAAAGTAAACTTTCTCCAAGGTATATTGGGTCATTTGAGATGTTGGACCGGATTGACAATGTATCGTATAGGTTAGCTCTTCCTCAAAGCTTAGCCCATGTGCATCCAGTGTTTCATGTTTTAATATTAAGGAAGTATATACCGAATCCATCACATGTTCTTCAACCTCAAGCAATAAAAGTAGAAAAGGATTTGTCGTATGAAGAAATTCCAATTTCGATTGTCGATCGACAAGTAAAGAAGCTTCAAAACAAAGATATAGCATTGGTAAAAGTTCATTGGAAGAATCATGATTATAATGAATGTACTTGGGAAGATGAAATGAATGTACTTGGGAAGATGAACAAAATATGATGTACAAGTACCCTCACTTGTTCTTTGTATAATTAGTATTTATGCCATGTATATGTAAATTCGAGGACGAATTTTATATAAGGAGGGGAGAATGTAATACCCCAAATTCATTTTTATCCCTTATACGTATATAATTGAGTTATGAGTAATGTTTCATATGTTTAAATGGGTTATGAGTTGTATATTAAGTATATATGTGAACCATGTGTAAAGATTTGGATTAAGACTCAAGAATTTTCCCACATTATGTTCTAAGATGAAAGTCACAGCAGTGACTAAAAGATTAAATTTGGATATTCGCTTCTGGATGAAATTCACGGTAGTGAATTGAGGATTCATGGCTGTGAATTCAAAATTCACGGCGGTGAATTTAGAATTCATGGCGGTGACTAAATGTTTGAGTTTTGGATATTCGTTTCTGGATAAAATTCACGGTGGTGAATTTCAAATTCACGGTCGTGAAGATTGGGCAATAGTAGTGTGAACAGTGTAGTGGCACACGATTCATGGCGGTGAATTTCAAATTCATGACCGTGAACTGTGCCGGGAGTAGAATCGGGAATCGGGCTCTATATAAGAAATTAAAATCCCAAACCCATTTCTTACGAGATTTATGAGTTCTAACTCCGTTTCCTCTCAAAGAAACACCAACCTACTTTTATTAAATGCTAAAGGAAGCTCATTTATTACATCATTAAAAGGTTCTAGGGTTGTTGGATCCACATTTTCTTCTCATTGATTAAGCAATGAAGTTAAGGTAAGTTAGGGTTTATGTGTTCCTTCTCCATTTCCTTTCAATTCCTCTAATTGGGGTTTAAGGTTATGGTAAGATTAGGATGAGTTAGTATCATTAGCATTATTATTTGAGTCAAAATTATAGATTATTGATTTGATTGTTATTTCTATAATTGGGTATTTATAGCTCCTCATAGAGACAGAAGAGATGGTGATGATGGAGGATGTGACCATCACATTTGCTTGCTCTAGAATTTGATTGCAAGCCATTTTGGATTTTCATTGATTGAGGTGAGTGATTATTATACTATTATGGTTGTGTTTGAACCCTAAGGCATAAATGCCTAATTCTTTCATGACCACCAATTGTTTATTGATAAATGTTATTTGAATTATCCCTTGTGATATCCCATTTTATTGTATACATGAACCCAATTGATAATTCTCCTTGATATTGAATTGATACCATGATTATTGATCTATTGATAATCTATGTTTATTGTATACCTTTATATGATTGTGAACCGAAAGCAGAAATCCCTTATTCTGATGTGGGATAAAACATCAAACATTGTGCACAGTGTACTCTAGTGGATAGAGTAGAGTATCCATATCTTGGCTAAGGAGGGCTTGTTGCCCTAGTCGTGAGATCTAATCAATCTTACGTATAGTTGAAGGTATGCTCCGATAAGATGAGCCTCTACTTTTATTTGATATGATGAGTGAGTTATATGTCTCAGTTCTTGGTAATGCCTTTGAGCATAATACCATTATATGAAGAACGTTAAGATATAGTTACTTAATACTTTTACTGTACTGATATATTTCTGCTAAACATGATATGTTATTTTTATTGACTCCAATCGATTGATATTATTGAAACAATTGGTTATTGATTTCAAACCATTTGATTATTGATATTGAACCTATTGCTTATTGTTATTGAATACAATCGTTTGTTGTTATTGAACCGATTGGGTATTATTATTGAAATATGAACCATGAACTGTTATTGTAAATCGATCTTGAATCACCAAGCTTCACAGGTTATGGTAGTATAATTTTTACTCACTGCTTTATCTCATTAGTGATTCCATTTTTCAGGTGAGCCACAATTTATCGATTAAGTTTCCAAGGCGTTCTTCTTCTCCAGTCCTCGAAAACTCAAGTGAATGTAAAGCTCATGTCTCATTATTTATTTTGTATAGATGATGATTCAAACTTAGATGCTTCATGGTACATGTCTTAATGGTATTCTTTTGGGCCTTTAAAGCATTAAACTATTGTAAAATGATATTATATTGGAACTATGAATGTTATTGATGAATATGGATTAGCATGGTTGTCTGGTTCAGATCTTGGGAGATTGAATGTGATTGGTTTACTTGTTACCGTTATGGATATTTGATTGGTAAAGTTCCTATGGGTTTTTGGTGGCCTTAAGCCTACCCATGTCCTAGGATCATCGCGGCTCAGAAGTTGGGTCGTGACAGTTATGTTAAGCATGAACCTTGTGCTGATATTTTGAGTTATTTCAGATATAGCTCTAAGTAGCTTTGATATATGATATTTATGTTCAGGTTATGTTTAACAGAAGGGTCCATAACCTTTAATTGATGTTGTTATAGATAAAATATTACCAATTTTTCGTTTAATTTTATAGTTCAGGCTTACTACGGTTCTGAAAACCTTATGTTTTTTTGTACCCTAATGCCGATCACGTGCCCTTAAAGTCGAGGTCGTGACAAAACCCACCTCGTGACAAGTTGGTATTAAATCCAACCTGATCCCTCATTATGTGGGACCTCCATAAGTACGGAGCTAATGCAATGGGCGCATTGCAAAATCAGATCGGGGAAAATGTTACAAAGTCCCACATTAGGTGGGAAAAGTATAGTCTTAGGCCATATAAAGCCTTTTGGGATTAGACTCACCCCGTGACATTATAAGAGAATGTTATGAAGTCCCACACTAGTGAGCAAATAGTAGTCCCACGCTAATGAGCTGATGAGTGTGAAATATATTATTAATATTAAGAGCAATTGTTAAGATTAATACATCTAATGTTTTGTTTTTCTTTATTGTTGTTAACCTTTTATTTTTATAGTTTGTTTCAAGTTTTCTTAGGTTCTTTGGAAGATTTTTATGCAATTTCAAGTAATTTGGAAGTTCTAAAATTATTTGGAAGAAATCAGAAGCAATGGCAATTGAAAAGTGTAAGATTAGCTTAACTAGACTTGCATGGCCGTGCAAGATGGTCCTACACCACCGTGCACTATTTTAAGGTTGTCTGGTTTATGAATCAAACTCTAGTGTGTAAAAATGTTGTACGGCCGTGTAAGGAAGAAATGCACGGCCGTGCACATATTTTTGGGTCTGTCTTAATTCATTTTTGAGGATGGAGGGAAGAAGCAAAGTGCACAGCCGTGCATTAAGGCTTGTGCACAACCATCCACCATCTGATGAGGTTGTGAAGTTATTTTTCTTTAGTAGAATTCTTCCTAGTTCTACTCCACTTCAAGGGTAGTTTGGAACTTTAATTTTTCCTAGGTTCTTAAGGACTTCCTAAGCCTTCTAAAAGTAAGTTCTGTTATCTATATATAGAGTAGAATTCTTTAGAGTTGGGCATCAAGGTTTTTCTACCTAAAATTCTTTGTAAGTTTCTTTGGAGATTTTCATTAGTTTTTCTTAGAAGTTTGGCAACAGAGAATTTCAAGATTGAAGACTTGGAGTTCCCCTTAATCCAAATTATTCAAGAGTTTTCTTCTCAACTTTTATTCTCTATTATCTTCTTTAATATTTGATTCAATAATACATTTGTATTGATGTTTACTTTTAATTTAGTTATTGAGTTAATTGTTTCTTTTTTTATCATTATGAGTAGCTAAATTTCCTTCTCTATGATTTAGATATAATCTCTTGAATTGCCTATGATTATTTATGTTTGATTGATTGGATTTTTTATTATTAGAATTAATTTTTTATCATAGGGCTTAATGCATATGATTAATTGGCCATTAATTGCATGAATTAGAAGTATTGTGTGAAATAGCAAGAATGAAAGTATAATACTAGTTCATTGATATAATTGATCTAAGGTATATATTGCTTAGAGATAAGAACATTCCTTTGTGATTATTTAAAGGATTTCTATAAAATTTAATGAGTTTGTGTTAATTACTTGTGATCATGAAAGTGGACATAATGTTAACATAAATATTTATATTGTATATTGAGATAGAACACCATATAATTTAGGAAAATCTGATTATTAATTCCAACAAGATAAAACCAATCTAAAGAATATAGAAAAATTATAGATAGTCAATTGATAAAATTTAAATCTTAGACCTTAAATCATATCTTGAATTAATTCTTAAATTACTTACATTAATTTTAGTCAACTTTTAAATCATAATTCTTAATTTAATTATCTAAATAATAGAGTAAATCATAATTTTGATACTTATTAACATATTTTTTATAGGATCGATACTTTATTTATACATTATTACTTGCCCACGATATATACACTTGCAGATTAACCGCAACATGAGCAAAGAGTACTCATAGGTCCTATATTTCATTTTGAAATGAGACTTGCCCCTTGACACAAGATATTATACTTATTCATTGGTCGAGCTGTGGACTTTATTTGTAAAAACTTTGAGTTGAGCAAGTTCAACGTTTATAAAATTTGATATTTTCAAATCCAAATGTAAATTATGAACAAATTTGGTAAAGGCAAAATGTATGGGTCCGGGGAGACATTGGCCCCTTGAAATTTTCACAAGTTTTAGGAGTATAATGGTGTACTTTCAATAAAAAAAAAAAAAAAAAAATCTAGTTCATTTAAAAATAAAATTATAATCACAAATCAAGATATTTGTAGTTATACACACGAGTAATTTAGAGAGCGCCCAGAGGCCTCAAAACTCAAAAATAAAATTTTATTTTCAACTATATTCAAAATTATATATGTATATTGAGTTATTAAAAACCAAAATAACCCTCGAAATAATAAAATAAAAAGCCTATTAAAGTATTAAAAAGAATACTTTATACTTTAAGTCACTTATATTATAAAAATATATGAACAAAAAAAAAATTTTACATGCATCATAACTTCATTAATCTTTCAAAAGTTATAAACTATATATATATATATATATATATATATTAAGCTCTAATTTAACTGAAGTAAATAAAACTAAATAATAGGATTTTATTGCAAGAAAGATTATAACAAAAAAAAAATTGAGATTTGTAATCTTTTGATATATTTATTTTTTATTTTGTAATTTTTTATTTTAATAAATTAAAAAATATATAATAAAAAATTTAGTTAAAACGATGACACTTTCAAACAGGTAGTTCTAACTTAGTGCAATTAAATTTGTTTTCAAGAATATACAGTTTGAACTCTAGCCAAGACATAATTAGTAAAAAAAATAATATATTTAAAAACTAATTATTAATCTTCAGGAATATGTTAATTCAAATCCTAACCCTAAAAAAATTATCTTAGATTAAAAAATTATCTTAGATTCGTCCCTCCCTATAAAAAATTGATAAAAATTTGGGATTTTCTCGTTTTAACATAAATAATAATTTCAAAATTGGGATAAATAAGAAAAAATAGTTGGTGCTCAATTTTCTCGGAAATTCTCTTTCAAAATATCTCTCTCTCTCTCTCTCTCTCTCTCTCTATATATATATATATATATATATATATATATATATAATTGACACATAAAAGTTATTCCCAAAGACAACAATAAAATCCCAGCCGGCTCCTCTCCTTTTCTCTCTTAAAGTTTTCCTTTTTTTTTTTTTTTTTTTTTTGATTGCTATAAGCTAAAAAGAAAAGCTAGCGATAACTCCATTATTTTACTTTTTTTTTAATTTTTATTTGTTTTAATAAATATAAATTTGCTTTTTACAAATTTGTAATATTTTAGTAGTATTTTTTGTTTGTATTTGTATTTGTTTTTGTTCTCTCTAATTGGAGTTGTTTGTTCTTATTGTATGGAAGTATTTGTTTTCCAATTTTGAGTTATTGTTATCCCTATATGGGATTGATGTTAAAGATTTTAATGAAAATGATAGATCAAATATTTATAGTTGTACAATTACCTACCGAGAAGAACGTGCTTATCGCTGTTATGTTAAATCAATTGCTCTGTCAACATGATTATCTTTCTACCTACGAGTTGAATTCAAGAAAATTTTATATTTTATTTACTATTAATCATGTAATTATTTAATTTCAATAAGAATTTCATCTTTCATCTTAATTGTTACATCCTAATATAAATCGATCGCCCTAGCTCACCCACATAGTTTGCATCCTACTCTAAACTACAATTCATCTCTATATACAATACTAAAAATGAATAATCCGACTCCAAGAAGGATTCGGCGCTTTGGGCACTCCACTATAAATAGAGTTTTTTTCTCTATTAAACGGGTAACACAATTCTAAACACTTCTCCAAAGTAAAGTTCATTGATCTCCATCTTTTCTAACTTAAGCATCGGAGTGGTCCCCCGGGCATATCGTCTGGACCCTCTAACCTGTTGTCTTGCAGGAACGGAAGATCGCCTACACGTGTACTAGAAGATCGAAATATTTTCTGAGCACATCAATTGATGCGGTGAGCATGGAACACCACCTTAAAAATTTAATTTAGATTTCCTAACAAACAGTCATGGATCCAGAGAACGGGCGCGAGGGCCTAGGCCTCAACTTATTCCCTGACCTTCCTAAAAATGAAGAAAATCTCCAAGCTAACCATACGAGATCGCTAATGCGGTAAGATTAGGAGCCTATTAATTAAAAGATCGCCAGGGGAAGATCATACCACGAACATGGAATTCTGACAACTTAAGAGCCTATTATCAGCAAAAAGTCTTTTCTACTTATTTTTTACTTTTTCTATTATCTTTTCTGTTTATAATTCAAATAGCTTTCGACTATTAAGAGATTAATGAACAAATTGCTCAAGTGGCCTTTCAACATCAGAAAACATTATCACCAAGGGATAGGCAACCTATTAAGTTCGCCCAAGATTCCCTAGATGAGTCGCCACGGGATAGGCCAACTATTAAAGCTCGCCCAAGATTCCCTAAAGAAGTCGCCACAGGATAGGCCAACCAAGAGTTTGCCCAAAATTCCCTAAAGAAAGTCGCCACGAGATAAGCCAACTAAGAGTTCGCCCAAGACTCCCTATTCGGAAAGTCGGCAAGGGATAGGCCAACTAAGAGTTCGCCCAAGACTTCCTAGAAATCGCCATGGGATAGGCCAACTATTAAGTTAGCCCAAGACTCCCTATTCAAAAAGTCGCCACGGGATAGACCAACCAAGAGTTCGCTCAAAACTCCCTAAAAATCGCCACGAGATAGGCCAACTATTAAGTTCGCCTAAGACTCCCTATTCGGAAAGCCGCCACAGGATAGGTGAATTAAGAGTTCACCCAAGACTCCCTAGAAATTGCTAAGGGATAGGTGAACTAAGAGTTCACTCAAGACTCCCTCGAAGTCGCCAAGAGATAGGCCAACTAAGAGTTCGCCCAAGATTTCCTATAAGAGAAATCGTCATGGGACAGGCCAACTAAGAGTTCGCCTAAGACTCCCTAAAAATCGCCAAGGGATAGGTGAACTAAGAGTTCACCCAAGACTCCCTAAAAGTTGCCACATGATAGGCCAGCTAAAGAGTTCGCCCAAGATTCCCTAAAGAATCCCCTCGGAATAAACAAACAATGAGTTCAACTAAAATTCTCTATACGAAAAATTTTCCAAGGGATAGGGAAACTACACGTTCTCCCAAAGACCTCCAATTAAAATAATAAAATAAAATAAAATCCAAAAATAAAGGAAACACTCGCCAAATAAAAGAAAGATAAAGTTCTCATTAAAAGATAAATAATTATATATGTTATACATTTTCTTCTACATTTTCCATATTGTAATATGAAACAGTTAAGGAAAGCTGACCACCAACAAGATCATCTACCGAAGTAGGAGGTGGAATCATAGTATCCTCATCCTCATTTGGATAAATCTCCTCAACAAAGTCAAAGTCTTGCTCAGGATATTTACTTCGAATAGCAACCAAAACATTTTCCTAGTAAGAAAGGAATTTGTTGGCCATCACCTCTTCATATTTTTCCTTCGCAAGCTTTTCCTTCTCCGCCTCCTCCTTCAGTTGACGAATCTGCCGCTGACACACATCAAGTTCAGAGTGCAGCGTAGAGACTCGGCCTAGGAGTTCAGTCTCCATATCTTTATTTTTAATCTCCATGTCTTTGTATTTTTTCTTTTCAACATCAAGAGAAGTCTGGAGTTGGGCGACCTCTGAAGCATGATCAGTCTCCAGTTTCTCCCTAAGTCGAGCCCACTCCGATCGCAATTCACCTTTTTGGGAACGCATCCGCTAGCGAAGCTCAAAGATGACGTTCGCAGCCTAAATAAAAATACATAGTAAGAATGAATAGCCGATTGTTTAAAGATAGAAAGAGTCAATACACAAGATGAATAACTATATACCTCAAAAATATAACCATACGCCGACCCAGCCAGTTGAGCATTCGTAAAATTAGCCATATGCTTACCATCGGCTGAAAGATGGATCACCCGCATTATATCAATGGCCACAGATGGGTCACGGACAGAAGCCTCTTCTCCATATTTATCTTCAACAGACTTGGCGAACATTGTTAATTCGTGAAGGCTGATTTCCTCCACAGCCGGACGAAGTCGCTTCATAGACCGCCCGGAAGGACCTTCAGGAAGATCTTTCTTCAAAGAGCCAGCAGAAGTGGAGGAAATGGGAGGATCAACAACAGGGATAGTTTTCGAAGAAGGAAGTGGAGGAGGAAGAGGAGACTTAAACTTCTCCACCTGAGTAACCTTCTCTACCGATAAAGATTTGTCTACCGAAGCAGACTTGGCAAGCTTCTTTTCTTTCATCCGTTGAGCCAAAGAATTTATATCTGAAAAAGAAAAATAGAAAAAAATAAGTAAAAAAATATCTAAACAAAAGACACAACAGAGAGGTCGATCGACAGATAAATACCAGCAGATGGATGGGCAAAAGCTTTAGATCGGGATTTCTTCTTCGGACCAAAAGAATCCCCAAAGAAATTATCGTAAATTAGATCGGTACAAGAAATAGGACTTAATTTTGAAAAAATCTCTATATGTTTCTCCTCCTCAAAAGATAGAGATCAGAGACCAGTGGAAGAAGACATCATTGGACTAGCTACCCAAGCGTTGGGAAGATCACCCCAGTCTTGCTCATGGGAGATAATAAAAAAATTTTGCTTCCAGTTTTTAAGTGAAGAAGGTAGGGTAAAAATTTTCTGATCACTCTGGAAATTAAAATGGTCAAAACATTTTCTCACCACAAGGCGGTATAACTCCCTCACTTCCCTACTGTTGATGTCAAACCCATGGATCTTACTTAAAATCCTAAGACCTACTAATATTTTCCAAGAATTGGAATGGAGTTGGTAGATCGGGATGTTATATTCCCTAAGCACATCAATATATAAATGAGGCAAAGGGAATCAAAGACCAGACTTCAGATCTTTCAGATAGATCATCCTATCTAGATCGCCCAATTTCTTATCGACAAAAGTCCACGGTTCGGGTAAATGGAGATTAAAAACATCAGGAATATCGTATAAAGCCCTAATTTCTGAAAGGCGATCTATGGATAGTTCACAAGGAATGTGAACCCCCTTTTTGGGTTTAGAAATTGGAAGTATTGAAGGATTAGCAACCACAACGGCTGCCGAGCCGGTATTAACAGATTGTTTAGGAGGTAGGTGTATATATACGGAGTCAATCGGAGGAGAAGGAGATTGATCCGAAACAGTACCCTCACTATCAACATGATCACCAGAAAGGTGATCGTTCTGGCTATCTTCAAGATGACTCATTCTAAAAACAAATAAAAAAGTAAGGAAAAAATACTTACTGTTGAAATAAGCAAAATAAGAAATGTGGCGAACTGAGTGGATCAACAACTAAAAATCCCCAGAAAACCCAAAGAAGTATCCTGGAAGAGAAAAAGAAAGAAATAGCGAAGAAAGATTAGAAAAATACAGAAATGCAGAGAAATGATAAAAAAGAAAAGTGGCAGCAAAGGTAAAAGATCAAAGTGAGGATATAAAATCCTACTTATAGGACACGATGCAGAAACTGAAGAGTTTAGGAAACTATCCCTACATAACACGTGGCGCAAAAAGCGTCAGCTCTTCGAGAAATAGAATTATTACAAAGTGACAAAATTGACGGCATCATAAATGTTTGCATAGGAAACCGAACCGTCAACAAAGATCGCCAGTACCTGAATCATCTTATGGTACAGACCGACATAGAACAAGACAGATTCGAGTCTTTGACTTGGAAATTGATGGGGGGACATGTGTTACATCCTAATATAAATTGATCGCCCTAGGCGAGCTAGGAGCTCGCCCACATAGTCCGCATCATACTCTAAACTACAATTCATCTCCATATACAATACTAAAAAGAAATAATCTGACTCTAAGTAGGATTCGGCACCTTGGACACTCCACTATAAATAGAGCTCTTTTCTCTATTAAACAAGTAACACAGTTCTAAACACTTCTCCAGAGTAAAGTTCATTAATATCCATCTTTTCTAACTTAAGCATCGGAGTGGTTCCCTGGGCACATCGCTTGCCCTCTAACCTGTTGTTTTGCAGGAACGGAAGATCGCCTACATGTGTGCTAGAAGATCGAAATATTTTCTGAGCACGTCATTAATATATATATATATATATATAT
>CATKHJ010173681.1:0-14109 GCA_949750685.1 Vernicia montana | reverse complement strand
TACTCCAGCATCACCCTAACCAGTAGAACTGAAAAAATAAATACCCGACCATCGGACAAAAAAAAAAAAAAAAACAGAGCCTTCATTTTAAGCCTCTGCCTCTTCAGGTCTCCAAAGTCATTGGGGTCTTAAAACTCCTTGATCACAGCAGTCGCATTCACCCAACCATCAATGATTATCCAGCTAGCAACATCCTAGGAGCAGGTCTAGAAACTCTTGTAAAGCCCAAAAATGCCAAAATTTGAACTCTAGAACCACCAGGACTACCTCTAAATCACAACCGAATATGGCGTTGAACTCTTTGAAAGTGGGGGTACAGCTCCTCCAAGGTAGCACCAAAATAAAAAGCACGGGCCACCGGGCTCCAAAACCTAAAGCAAGCCCTCAGAAAATCTCAGTCAACCCGCACTCCCCGTAAAGTCATCATCAATACAACACCGTATCTGCCCAAATTAATTCTCTCCAACTTCTCGAGCTTCTTGGTCCATAAATGCATGTAATGGCTGAAATACGGTTCAATGGACGTGAAAAAAAAATCAATCATCATATAAAAATTGAACTCATGTTTAGGAGTTAACATTGCATGCAAACTGAACTCATATCATACATAGAGCAAACTCGTAAATCTACCCTCTTGCATCCATACATTCATCTGTTAGATGTATCATCACAAATCAGCCGTAGCATTGAAGTCGAACAAAAGGTCCATAAATCCCAAAACATGTATACATAAACATGCATCATCTGTGCACCAACGTCTATGCATATGCAATCATTTGCAGTCATACACCATCATGCATAAGCCAAGCTAATGACCAGTACCTCCTCGAAGTTGATCGACATCTTCTAGAATTAACCAGTACCTCCTCGAAGCAGACTGACATCTTTTTCAGAATTGACCAGTACCTCATTGAAGCAGACCGACATCTTTTAAAATTGACCAGTACCCCCTCGAAACAGACCGACATCTTTCAGAATTAATCAGTACCCCCTTGAGCTGACCGACATCTTCTCAGAATTGACCAGTACCCCCTCGAAGTTGACCTACATCTCTCCAGAATTGACCAGTACCCCCTCGAAGCTGACCGATATCTTTCCAGAATTGACCAGTACCTCCTCGAAGCTGACCGACACCTTTCCATAATTGACCAGTACCTCATCGGAGCTGACCACGACACCATTTCACAACTATACTTCCAAGTAAAGCAGCCTTCCTTCACCTGATTGAAACCTCTCGAGCCGACTAGCCATAGGCCGAGGCTTTGCTCTTTTTAAAATCTCTCAAGTCGACTAGCCATAGGCCGATACTCTCCTATTTTTAAAATTTCTCGAGCCGACTCGTCATAAGCCGAGGCTCCCCTCATACTAGAATCTTTTCAGAACATTTCGAGCCGACTCGCCATAGGCCGAGGCTCTCCTATTTTTAAAATCTCTCGAGCTGACTCGTCATAAGCCGAGGCTCCCCTCATACCAGAACCTTTTCAGAATCTCTCGAGCTGACTCGCCATAGGTCAAGGCTCTCCCTTTCACCAAAAATATCAAATCAGCCCCATCCTTCACCCAAAGATACCGAGAGCATCTTCCCTTATCAATCAATCCAATTGAACCTTCACCCAGAAATGTCTAGAAGCAATCATCTAGACATCACTTTGGTTCCTTTCCCCCGCTTTTTAACCAAATCAGCCCCATCCTTCACCCAAAAATATCTAGCCCCTAGCCTAGATATCAATTTGGTTCCTCTTTTCGCATATATTTATCAAACTCAGTCACATCCTCCACCCATAAATGTTTAGGAGCAATTGCTTAAACATCAATGTGGTTCTTTTGTCATCTTCCTTTTCGACCATAGCTCTCACTCAAATATGTCCAAGTACTGACCTAGACATCACTTTGGTTCCTTTTGCCATCTTCCTTTTCAACCATTCTCTCATCCAAATATGTCCAAGCACTGACCTAGACATTATTTTGTTTCTTTAGACCATCCCTTTTCAACCATCCCACTCAGCCAAACATGTCCAAACACTGACCTAGACATCACTTTGGTTCCTTGTACCACCCCTTCTCCCGAGTTCATTATCATCAGAATCGCCTTACAGATAAGACAATTCTGATGAAGGGACAACTGTGAACCCTCAATTTTGCACCTCCAAAATTATTTATAAACTCTCTAAAACTGTCTGAAATATTTTCTATCCAAACTGACACTTTTCGGATCCTGACCGGACTTTCTGTACCATACAGCACTTTCCCAAAACTGACAAGATTTTTCTCAAAACTAACTGTTAAAATGTCCGATAATTAATTTCGAGTCCACCGATACTGACCGATAATTTTTCAGACTTTAGAATACCCCAGAAACTGACCCGGAAGCTTCAAAAACTAACTCGAAAACTGAAAAAAGACCTGCAAATTAGATTCTGAAAGCCAGCCGCCAGGTTAGTCCAGTACTGGTCCCCCTCTGTCCTGAAAATTGACTCTTTTGCCCCTCCAGCCTGATTTTTCATTCTAAAAGGCCCTATCCTTTTGGTATTTTCACTATTTCACTACCTAAGATACCCTCACCTCATTTTTCCTATAAATACCCCATCCATTTTCATTTCAAATCACACATTGAGCATTTGTTGATTTGCTATCCACTTGCTCCCTCGCTCTCTCTCTCTCTAATTAGTTTTCTCACTCATCAATTAATTAATTAATTTTTAATTTAGTTTTAATCTCAATTAGTTAATTAATTAAAAATTATTTTTAATTAATTAATTTTTCAATTAGTTTTAATCTCAATTAATTAAAAATCGATTTTAATTAATTAATTAATTTTTCAATCGGTTTTCACTCAATTTAATTAATTAATTCTTTTAATTAATCATTTTAATTAATTAATCCTTTTAATTAATTAAAAATTGGGTAATTAAACAACCAAATCATCAAATTAATTTCCTCCGAGATTAATTTAAATCTATCATCCAAAACCAATAAAATAGTATTTCGGTCCGGAAAATCACTCCGCCCACTCAAAATCCCCCGAAAGAGAAGGTACATCATCTTCTCTCACCAACTCCAAAATCACCCCAAATCAAATCAAATCAATATGACCAATCCCTAAGCCCCTCCACCTCACAGTAGAACGAACTACGTGGGTTTTGATCTCCATTCAGTGGGGGTACATAGGCACACTTGTAATCTAAATCCAAGTTTCAAATCCAAATCTCAATCAATCCTCTTCCTCTTTTATTTTTCATGTAAAATGTCAATTTATTAATTTCTTGTAAATTTCAATTAAAACAATTATTTAATTATTTTGGAGTAAAGGAGCGATCTTGTGATTTCCCTAGTACCCATAAGGGTTAGAGGAAATACTCTCCTTTACTTTATAGATGTTTAAATACTTGCTCTTTATTTTTTCATATATTTCATAATTATGCCATGATCATACATTACAATCGTTATTAATTACTTGTCATTCATGAAATTAATTTTCAAAAATCAAATTAAATTTAAGAGCCAAATCGAGATTATTTAAAACCAAAAACCTAATCCCCGAGTTCAATTTGGTTTGAAGATTAATGATTTTATCCTTGGGTAAATTAATTTAAGATTAATAAATTGGAGTCAAATTGAGTTTTTCCTTAATTTTTCCATTTAAATAAATTAGAGTGGCGACTCCCGAATCCTTTTTAAAAAATCAAACAATAATTTTCTGAGGCGATAGCCGCTTCCAATTGTGAGGACCGAAACTCGTACCTTAACATCCCTTAAAAATCGCTTAAACTTTCCTTAATTTTTTCCGAGCGAGGGGAGAAACGTTCGGGCGAGGCCTAATTATCTCTCTGTATTTTCATATTTTCTTTCACCTGATGGATCTTGTTCCATGAGGATTTCTTACTTGTTTTATTAGAGTCATTAATGGGTATTTTAAGTATTAACAAGTGATAGGCTAACTAATTTGGATTTATAAAATGGCATGAAAGGGAAATGAAACTACAAGATACACTGCAAAATATATTTTTTGGGAAAATAATGGTTCTGACATGTGAAATAGTATTAATTGCAATTTGGGTTTTTCTATAATTCTTTATTTTGAACTTGCATGTTTAATTTTCTTAAGCTTAAGTCTTATATTATGAAATGGGTACAAGACCCAATGTTCTATATATGTTAAGCACGTTTGGAATTTTTTTCTTTGACAGTATGAATGTCTTCTATGTTCTGTAGGGCTTTATTACATTGGGTCTCTCTTTTGAATTATTGTATACGGTTTTCTTTTTTATTTATACTTTCCAAAATTAATTTTATACTAACAAATTACAATAAATAATTTGTGCTTCAAATTTCAATATTTTTCTAGTAATGTCCTGTGATGTGTTTCATTTATCTCCATCAAAATTCTAAAATTTATTTCTAACAAATTTAACAGTGTAACTCATACCATATATTTCCTTATATTAACTAATATGATACAACATTACTTATCTAACACAATTTTTAGCCCTATACCCGGGCGACCAATCCTTAGAATTAAAAGAAGGTAATTAGTGGTACCCGTGACACTTCGGTCTTTGACAATATCAATGAAAAAATATTCGCTCAAATTGAAACTTATTTTATCTATAATAATACCCGTGGGACTTTGAGCCTCGACAGCACTATGAAGATAAAGTAAGGCTCTACTACTCAATAGTAGGGGCAATTTGGGGACCTTTTTATCCTGTTAGGTCATATAGAGCTAACCATTTGAACTTGCACTGTGAGATACAAAATCAGGAAATCCACCTTTTAGTGTAGATCGAACTTTAGATAGCTATGGCAACTTAGTTATACCCCTTTTACTATAGAAAATACAACAAGAGTGGTATGCTTCCTGCATTTTTTTCCTATATTATATTGTTAATAATAGAATGTTTTTGTTCCATAGCAAGCAACAAAATGAGAAAAGTACTCGTTTCATTTTACTATTCTGAGAAATTTAGTGATTCAAACAACAATTAAGCAAAGACAATCTTCCTACTTTGACGAATTGTCTTCGTTTTAATTTTGAGTGAATTCTTGTATTTCTTAGACTATTAAAGTGAAATGAGTTAGTGATTATTTTATTATATCTTTCATTTCCTTGTTTCATTATTATCTTTTTATGTTTTCTTGGACTAGGGTTATTCATTTATAGAAGAATTGGTATATTTTGGGGAGACTATGGCATCTTTAGATAAAAATGAGGAAACATTACCTGAGTTTGGAGCACATTCCAGAATATGGAAACAGATAGCAAGGGAATCGGAGGAACTACAAAGGGTGGAAGGGGATGCTTTGCCAAAGGATTATCAGAGTACATTGCCTAAGAAAGCGAGATTTGCATTGCAAAATAACAATGTTGCAGCGTTATTACGATATTGGGGGCAACTGTCTGAAGAGGCGAGGATGTCATTTGTAGCCAAGTATGGGGATATTGCCAAACTCTTACATGTCACAGTTAAAGAGGGGGTGTTGGAAAAATTGTTACTATATTGGGATCTAGAGTATAGTGTCTTCACCATCAATGATGTGGATACAACTCCCATGATAGAGGAATATGGGCGGATATTTCAAATACTAGTTATAGATGAAAAAAAGATTTATTTGGCCTTGGAAGACATCCGAATTCGAGAGAAATATGCAAAGTTGACTCAAATTACAGAAAAAGAAGCAAAACAGACTCAAGTTCAAGTGGGAAAAACTGTACGGTGGCAGTGGACGAATTTGCACAATGTTTTCAATATGCATTTGACTGCAAGAAAGATGACCATATTTGGTAGGATTTTAGCATTGGCAATATATGGGATGGTTCTAATCTTGGGTCCACTCAATTTCATCAGTAGGAAGGTGGTGCATTTCTTCTTTAGTGTGAATGTTGGCAATATTAACCCTCTTCTGACTATTTTGGCTGAAACTTTTTTGTCTTTGAATTATTGCAGAGCACATGGTGGCAAGTTTCTGGGCTACAAAGAACTATGGTATGTCTGGACAATAGGACACTTCTTTCCGAAAAGCACACGATTTTGGTCTTGTGATCCATAGAAGGGTAAAGTGTTGAATGAAACAGATTTGAATATGCCAGTATCAGAGTTAGAAGATCAAATAGATAATGTCAACAGTAAAAGTTATGAATGGAGAGTCAAATGGATGCCGGTGAAGCCTTTTATCTTGACACAAAAATATCCATTTGTTCTGTTAATTGGAATCTGAGGTTGTGTTAGCTATTCACCAGCTATGGTATTGCGTCAAGTCTTCCGCCTATAATATATTCCTTAGACCATGAATATGGGAAAGTTCCATTTCTGCTTCCAGACTAAGAGAGTCGATTCTAGCAGCAAAATGAATCCGGAAATTGATAATGTGGGCGAGTTACTTTCTCCAACTCAAGAAAGACAATTATTGGAAGAGGCTCAAAATGCCTAGAAGGGCTTGATAATTGGACAGGGTTTCACTCACGAAGGAGTGACCATCATTGGAGACCCTACATGGCAAAAAAATAGAGCGAAGGGTCTTAATCTACCTGAGTTTGGAGAAGGAAAAGTTCCTAGTTCAGAGAGTAATTCTGCGAAAGATTGTTTTGAGGAAAATCGCCAAAGGAATTTGCAGCTTTATCATAATTTGGTTGCTCAGGCTATTAAAAGCCAACATCAGAATACAGAACTAGTAAAGCAGAATTAACAGCTACAACGAGAGGTAGAATGCCTCCAAGCTCAGAATAATCAACAGCAAAATCTTCTAAGGGATCAAAGACAGAAGACAAGGGAATTGGAAAAGAAGCGAGATCAATCGGGTAAAAAGTGGGTGTCGCTTCGAAAAGAGTTAGACAAGGCCCTTTACAACTCCCATCAATGGTCTAACAGATGTAAAAGCTTATAGGACCAGAACGTTAATCTGGAGGAGCAAATGCTAGAGAAAGAATTCCATATTGAGAGTTTGAATGTCCAGCTTAACATCTCTGGAGAACACCTGCTTATGATAAAGGATGAGTTGAGAGCTTTACAGCAAGTCCATGATTCTTGTCCAACCCCATAGCAAATTCAACAATAAATTTAGAGAGAAATGAGGCAAGTTCAAACATAATGTAAGCAAGAAAAGGATTATTTGACACAAGAAAGGGATGAACTCCACCAAGAGTTTAGCTTGCACGGGCAACAAGTGATGGCCTTTAGAAATAGCATGATCAAGCAAACTTAAGTTCTTCTTCAACAGTTCGAGGAAGTACTCCTGCAAGTCAACCCTTTCAACCAAGAGAAAGTCCACTAATATGTGCTTTAGTTGCATAGAATTTTAGAGCAAATAGATAGGCTAAATGTAATGGAACATTGATGTAAACATGAGGGTATATTTTTGCTGACAATCTTGTAAATACCTCTTTTGTTTGGCATAAAAGATAGGGGCAATTGCTTTTCCATAATTATTTGAGCTAATTTCTATAGTCGATGATCCAAATATTCCAATTCCATGCCCGAAAAATGAATATCCCCAAGTTGTATAACCGTATCCACCTTTTTACTGTTATTGTGTATATTTAAATTTTATTAACTTGTCTAAATTAAAACAATGCAACAAAATTAAAGGCTCACATATATATGTTTCAGGAAGCACTTATTATTCAATATTGTTCGACCCAAAGGCAAATCGAAAGGAATCTCAATTGGTCCTCGAAATATATACCTGACTAGATCAAGAACTAGGTTTTTAATGGAAAGCCAAGAATAAGTGGAATCCTTGAGAACTGAAGTAGGAGAGATTAGGGGATAGCTGGCTGAGATTAGCCGCCTCTTATCTAAGATGAGGCTTAATCGAGATAACCCTCCACCACCTCCTCCTCCTCCAGATGTTAATACCAAAGAAGCCCCTACACTTGCTACCTACACAGAACATATCCCACCTCCACCTGTCTTTCCTGCATTTTCTGCCCCTTTCCACATCTATGAGCATGGGGGAACCTCTAGAAATGCTAATACCTTTTCAGCTCCCTTCAATCCATACACTACTTTTCTCATGGCCGAAAATTCACAACCCACTCAAACCCCACGGGTTATCTCGATAGGAAGCAATACATATATTCCTCCTTTTTCCTTTCCTCTTCTCCAATGATTACAGAAGTGCTTTACGGATAGCCTGATGACAAGAGGATAAAGGAGAATGAAAAGCTGTCAGCCCTAAAAGAGAGGATGAGGGCTATGGAAGGATTGAATCTATATGGGCCTATGGACTTATCTGCATTCCAATTAATTCAAGATGTGGTGATTCTGAGAAAATTTAAGCTCCCGGAGTTAGAAAAGTATAATGGCTCTTCTGATCCAAGACTCCATTTAGTTAGCTATGTGTCTAAAATGCTCATAGTAACAAATGATGAGAAATTGTTTGCACATTTTTTTATTAAGAGTCTTGCAGGCTCTGTTGTGAGATGGTACATGCAGTAGGACAAGTCCAAAATTTGTAGCTGGTATGATTTGGCAGATTTGTTTCTAAAGAACTATAAGTTCAATATGGACACTACTCCGAGCCGAAGGGACTTACAGAATATGAGCCTCAAAGACAATGAGACTTTCAAGGAATATGCCCAACGATGGAGAGAAAGAGCAGCTGAAGTACACCCCCCAATTATAGAGCAGAAATTGTGCAGTCTTTTCCTAAATACTTTGAAGGATCCTTTTCATTCCTTTTTGATTGGTAACACCACTAATAGCTTTACTGAGTTGATTATAGCTGGGGAAAGGATTGAATCCAGTTGGAAATTGGGCAAGTTAACTCTTCACTTAGGGGATGGTCAGAAGAAGGGACTTAATTTGGGGAAGAAGAAGGAATGAGAAGTACATATGGTCCATAATCTTAGTAACCAAACCCACTCACCTGTTACTTAATCCTATCCATATTCTCCACAGCAATATAACCTGCCAAGACCAGTCCAGCACTAATAGCCAAGACCACTTTATTCTCCTAGACCACAAAACCAAGTAGCCAATGTCATCCCATCATACCAACAACCTGCATATTAGCCATATCATTAACCACCATAACACCAAGGCCAATATCGACCCCGACTAACTCAATACCCAAAGAATTATGTGCAAAACTAGGCCAATAACTTTCCACTCTTACCCATGTCATACACTGATATTTATAAATACCTTTTAAGTATTAACCAAATACTCCCAACTCCAACAAACCCAGTTAACCCACCTTATCCTCGATGGTATGACCTAAATGCTAGATGCGAGTATCATGCAGGGGTCATCGGTCATCCCACAGAAAATTGTCCAGCTCTCAGAGCAAAAGTCCATCATCTCATCACACATGGATGGTTGAAAATAGAAGGAGGTAATTTACCAAATATTAGCACCAATCCGTTGCCAAATCACAATGGTGAGGGAAGTAGTGGAGTTGTAGGGTCGATCACTATTGAAGAGGGAATTGGTATTCGAAGAGTTTCTCAGTTAAAAACTCCTATAATAAAGTTGTTCTCCTTGCTGTCATCATTAAAAGTAATAAGGCCAATAGAGGAAAAGGTAGTAGATGGAGATTCTGTTTGCCTATTTCATGGGAAGGTAATAGGGCATGATATTGAACATTGCATAGCTTTTAAGGAATCCATTCAATAATTGTTGGATTTAGGCATTCTAAGAGGGGTTTTAAAAGGCAAATGTGATGATAATGACGTCAATGCGATTGGCTCTGGCTACCAGGAACACACCACTTTTAACCCAATCCCTGAACCAAGTGCTTACCCCATTTATAGACCACCTATAGCTGTAATCCAAGCTCCAATACAATTGCCTTGACAAACACCCATTCTGTTCCTTGGAACTACAATTTCCACATGTATACTGAACCAACTACCCATAGTACCATTGTTTCCACACCTATCTTGAATTGCACTGCACCAACCATCTCTTTTCAACTCCCAACATCTCATACACCAAATCCACCATTACAACACCTCCCAAATCCAACACTATGACCCCAAACCATCCAAGCTGTAAAGATTTCCTATATTGGTCCACCACTCCTACCACCTCAAACATCTCAACCGTTGCCACCTGTGAACCCTTAATTTTACACCCCTTATATATGGTTGGACCTAAAAAACCTTTGGCGAAAGTGCGGCGATGAACCAGAAGAAGAACGGACTAAAACGGGCCCGAAAACCGAAAGCGGTAGTGCAGTTGCCGCAGGTGGCCCCTGCAATACCGCAATGATGTCGCAGGAGGCATTTGCGGTACCGCAAAGGCCCTGTGCGGCAGCGTGTTCTGGATGGGCGAATCCCACATTGGAAAACGCACCAAATCGTCCCCAAGCCCTTCCACTATATATTCAGGACTCTCAACTCATTATTCTTCACCTCAGGATCAGTCCTAAATCTCTTGGCTTGCTTGATTAGCCTTTGCATCAAGAGAACCATCCCCCTAAAGTTTGGTCCGCCAATGAACGAGCTTCCTAGTTTTAAAATTTTCTTTTCTTTTTCTTTTTATTTTTATTTTATTTTTTGCTTTGCTACTGCTCCTTACTTTGCAAAACAAATTTGGGTTGCGACTTCCCGAGCCGACCCTCTCCTCGCCATCCAAGGCAAGTTCTCCGCCGTCCGAGGCAAGCCCGCCGCTAAGTCTCCGAAGCCGCTCAAGCGCAAGGTAAGCTTCTTTTCCTTTTCTTTATTTAATTTATTTTTTCCTCCTTAGGATTAGTCTTTTTTTTTTTGTTTATTCCCGCCTTGGGATTACTCTCTTATTTTTCTTTAGGCTCATTGCCTAATTCTTTTCTTTTAATTGATTCACTTAGGTTAGTTAATTAAAATCTGAAACAATTAATTAAACTTGGTAATCGATTAAAATCAATCAAAACATGATAAAGTGGTTTGACTAAACTAACCTCTTCGCAAAAAGAGAGAACTGCGTGGGTTCTGATTTTCATTTAAAGGAATACGCAGGCATGCTTGGTCCAAGCATCGAATCCAATTAAAACTAACCAACTTCTCCCCTCATCACCTTCTTCACTTTAATTTAATTTATTTTGTTATATTAATTAGTTTGGAGAATGTGTGACTTTTCTAGAACCCATAAGGGCTAAAGGAGGTATCCCCTAATTCAGATTTTTGTTTTAATTATAACTTACCTTTTTTCTTCCTTTTATCCTCTTCTTGTTTATTTTATGTATAACATGCTTTTATCATATTGTCATTAATCATATTGATTATACAAGCATAATTCATGAAATCAATTTTAAATCACAACTCTATTAAATGCCAAACTAATTAAAATAAACCGAAAACCTAGTCCCCGAATCCTCTTTGGTTTCGAGGCTAGTGATCTTTTCCTTTGGGATATTTATTGGAGTCATTAATGGGTTTTTACCTTATATTTTCTCAAATAAAAATAAAGTAAGGTAGCAACTCTAAAAAACTTTTCAAAATCAATCAATCTGAGCTCGAGGGTTCCATCGTGAGTTCAAACCTAAATGAGCATTTCAATTCCCCTTTAACGGATCGGACCGGTGCTCGGGCGAGGCCTCACAGGGTCACTTCATTGTGCACAAAACCCGGTGTTTTCCACACTAAAAAAAGGGATCTCTGCCTTTAGGAACAATAACACTGTACCATTTTTGGTACTTCAAAGAATGTTCGATTTACACTGAGAAAGGTTTAATTCAACAATAAATATGATAAGATAGGTAGGAAAAATCAATAGAACACTATAAAAAATAGGATTTAACACAATTCAAAGAATAGGTTCAAAATTAATGTTCAAAATACAAGTAATTTATGTTACAATAACAATGTGGATAATTTAATCAAGAAAGTAATGATGGCAATTTTCATGTACATAAAAGTGTAGAATATACTCACTTGTTTGCATTTGTCTTCACTAACTTTCCTTCAATTATTCTAGTTGAGGATTTCCTTCCTGTTCAGGATTCTCTACACATAATACATGTACTCAATAAGTTTAATTTTCATAAGCAAGTTCATTAAAACATTAAAGTTTAAAACATATTTATAAGATCCTTTCATGACCCAGCCCCACTGTTTTTACCATTTCTTTTGATACACTACTCTAATTGGAACAATTATTTTTTTATAAGAAACTATACTTATAAAGGTACATTTCATTAGTTTTGATCTCAACTTTTTTCTATCTCTAAAGTCGTCTAACTTAATGGTTAATATCAGAAATTCCACCAGTCTAGATACTCTGTCATAGTTTAGAAATTTTCATACATCTCCCAATATACTTGGAGTTTTGCTATGAAATTTATGTATCATCTAGAAGATATATCAAGGGTAATTTATTATGATTTAGTCATCTTCAAATTCCTATTTTAAAATACTCTAAATTGGCCTCAAACATTCTAAAATCTCTAGGTAGGTCTGAAAGAAGCAGTTTCCTTCTCCTTCTCATATCTCCAAAACTAACAAGAATTACCTTAAACTTTCTTATATAGAAATAAACTAAAGACATCGAGATAAAATTTTTATGTTTTGACTTTTCTCAAATTCGTAATCTAAGATGTTCAATTTTCCCTCTCAAGTTCCAGCACTTTTCAAATCCTAAATCTGTCTCCTCTTGCTTCTTGCTTCCTTCATCTAATTCTTTCATTTCTTACTCCTTTCCATAAAAAATACCTCAATTAAGTCTTTTTTCCTTATCAATTCATCTTTTCTCAACTTCAAAATCTCTTTTCTCTATCCCCAATTCATTCAACATACATAACCAACACCAATATCATAATCAACATCAATAATTCAATCACACCATCAACACCATCAATATATATATATATATACATATAGATGAAGAGGCTAGTTAAATTCATAACTTACCTCAAGAAAGATTTTCTTCTTCTTCTCTCACTCTCTCTCTTTTCTCTTAATTTTCTTTGTAAATTCATAGTTACAAAATAAAAGATGATAACTTTCATCTTTCAACTTATCTTTTTTATATTTTCTTCTTATTTTTCATTTATTTTGTAGCTACTAATCTTTTTGGCACATTTTCCTCCACAACTCCCCTCCTTTTTTCGGCCATCCACATGTTTTTAATTAATGTAATTTTTTTTACTTAGTCAAAATAATAATTATCATTTTAAGAAAAATTACACTTTTGCCCTTTTTTTGCCTACAACTTTACTATTCTTTCTAATTTTAGTCTAAAATTATTTTTAATCTAATTTTTAGGGTTATTATATCCTAATTAACATTTCTCCCATCAAATTTCCTTAATCAAGATTTAATTAAAAATCTTTGAGTCGGAATCTATCGGTTTCGCGCTTACCGTACTGATTTCACTTAGGTATTTTTCATGATCACATCTAATGTCCTCATATTTATATAAATTCTCCAAATAAAAACTAGAAATCCTTTTCGAGATCAAAATTTACCGATCTTGCACTTAACATCTCAATTTTCTAAACTCGTATCCTTTTTAGGGTTTCAATTCCTAACTTCCTATTTTCCTTCTTACATTCTTCATTTCACTTGTTTCAATGTCAAATATAGCTCCTCTAAATCTTTTCCTAATATCCTCCACCTTATTTCATACAGTCAGGGGCTCGATTTCCAGACCGATACCCATTCAGTTCTCTGATTTCCATAACTGTCATCTATACCCCCTCGCTCCTACTCCGATCACTTCCCTTTAACCTCAATACTCACAGTGAACACAGGGTCGGGGTGTTACAAAAGTGTAATGAATGTTTAAATATGAGATGTAAATTAATGGGTTAATTATGTATATATGTGTATATGTGAGTGAGTGTGTAGTGTATATGGTTTAATTTGTGATTGAGGTTGGATATTTAAAGAATAGACTAAGTTGAATGAGTTAAGAGAGAATATGTGTCATGACCCGACCCGGCTACCGAGTCGCGACGGTCCTAGGGCATGGGTAGGCGTAAGGCCACCGAAAACCCGTAGAACCCGATACTAATCTAACCAAGCATGCATATACGATTCTTAGATCAGAACCCCAAACACATTACTATACAATCCACATCCATTCATTAAAGGAATTCCATTAATACGATAAAGTAATATGCCATATATTACAAATCCCAAATTGAATTTACATAATTCAACCATTATATACAATATCACAATAACCATGG
>CATKHJ010173657.1:0-67422 GCA_949750685.1 Vernicia montana | reverse complement strand
TCTCCCTCTTTCACTTTCTTTTGTGTATTTTGTGCTTTCTTTCATTTCCTTCTTTAATTGCTTTTTGTAATTTGGATTCCTTCTTTAATTGCTTTTGTTATTTGGATTTAATTTTGGGGAATGTGTTGCTTTCCTAGAATCCTATAAGGGCTAGAGAAAGTATCACCTATTTTGGTTTACTTTGTAAATTTAAGATTCTTATTTACTTTTTGTATTTAATTACTTTATTGCTTTATTTTAATTCATTCATAGTTGTTCATACATTAATATTGTTCATGAAATTCAATTTTAAGTCATTGTGTATTAAACTTGCCAAACAAATTAAAATGAACCGAAAACTTAGTCCCCGAATCCTCTTTGGTAATCGAGGCTAGTGTACTTTTTCTATTGGGTAATAATTGGAATCATTAATGAGTTTTTCCCTTAAATTTTTTCAAATAAAATAAAATTAAGGTGGCGACTCCCAAAAATATTTTTCAAAGATCAACCAATCCGAAACCGAGGGTTCCATTGTGAGACCAAACCCGAATAAGCATTTCGATCTCCTCTAGCGGATCAGATCGGTGCTCGGGCGAGACCTCACAGTTACAACTTATTTGTATGGATCATTTGATAATGACATTTATATGAAAGTCCCTGAAGGACTAAAAATGCCTAAAGCATGCAATTCAAAATCTCTGGAAATGTATTCAATTAAGTTACAAAGATTTTTGTATGGATTAAAACAGTTTAGACGAATGTGGTATAACCGCCTTAGTGGATATCTTTTGAAGGAAGGATATACTAACAATTCAATTTGTCCATGTATTTTTATTAAGAAAACAAAGTCTGGTTTTGCTATAATTGCAGTTTATATTGATGATTTAAATATCATTGGGACTCCTGAAGAGTTAACAGAGACAATAACTTATTTAAAAAATAAATTTGAAATGAAAGATTTAGGACAAATAAAATTTTGTCTCGGCCTGCAGATCGAGCATTTATTTGGAGGGATATTTATTCATCAGTCAGCTTATATTGAAAAGATATTAAAACGTTTTAATATGGATAAATTTCATCTAATGAGTTCTCCCATGATTGTTCGATCCCTTGATGTGAAAAAGGACCCTTTTCGTCCTCGAGAAGATGGTGAATAAATTCTTGGTCCAGAAGTACCATATCTTAGTACTATTGGTGCATTAATGTATCTTGCTAATTGTACAAGACCTGATATAGCATTCTCTCTTAGTTTACTAGCAAGATATAGTTCTTCATCAACTCAAAGACATTGGAATGGTATTAAACAAGTACTTCGTTATTTACGTGGTACATTAGATATGAGTTTATTTTATCTGCAAGACTCGAAGTCAGAATTAATTGGGATGCTGGATATTTATCTGATCCACATAAAGTTCGATCACAAACAGGTTACTTGTTTACATATGGTGGCACTGCTATATTTTGGCGTTTTACAAAGCAAACTCTTACTGCCACATCTTCCAATCATGCTGAAATATTAGTCATTCATGAGGCAAGTCGAGAATGCATATGGTTGAAATCTATGATCCAACATATTAAAGAAACATGTGATCTTCAATTTGATAAAGGAAGTCCAACAATGCTATTTGAATATAATGCTGCTTGTATTGCACAACTCAAGAGATGATACATTAAAGGAGATAGAACCAAGCACATTTCGCCAAAGTTCTTTTTCACACATGAGCTTCAAAAGCAATGAGTTTTAGATGTTCATCAAATTTGATCTATTGATAATTTGACAGATTTGTTTACAAATGCACTCTCTACAACCACATTTGAGAAGTTGGTGAACAAAATTGGCATACGCCGACTAAGAGATCTTTGTTAAAAATCATGTTTTCATGAGGGGGAGATTTTTGTGCACTGTATTCTTTTTCCCTTAGCCTATGTTTTGTCCCATTGGATTTTCCAAGCAAGGTTTTTAATGAGACAGTATTATAACACAAGTTCTACAAGAATAATGTACTTTTTTTCCTTCACTAAGATTTTTTTTCCCACAGGATTTTTTCTTAGTAAGATTTTAACGAGACATATTCTTTGCAATAAACATCCAAGGGGGAGTGTTGTGATAATATTTAAGTGGTGTATTTGAATTGAATGTCTATTCTATCTCTATAGATATATATTCTTATGTAAATATAATTCTTTTTCTATTCCTATTTCTGTAACATTTTACACCTATAAATAGGTGTTACAATCAATGAAGTTATACACAGAAATTATTATATTTTCTATTCTTATTTTATTCTCTCTTTCTCTATTATCTATAATTATTCTTTATTTTACAACAAGTTTAAAATTTTTGAAATATTTTTCAATATATATTCAGTATTTTGTTATTTATTATTTAGATATCTAAATTCAATACAATTAATTCTCTTTACTTATAAAAATAAAAAATTTAAAAATGAATTAAATCACATGTTTAATAATAGTTTTAATCAAGTGCATCGCACTTGAAAAAAAAAACTAGAAAAAGTAAAAGTTGAATTTATTTTGTCATGTCTATAATGGATTAAGTGGTAAGAAAGAAGGCTCCAGCTAGTTTGAAGAAAAAGAATCACAAATCAATTTCTATTCTATTTTTTTTTTTTTTTTTTTTTTTTTTTGCCTTGACAGATAAATTTCTATTCAAACTTCGCCTGTTATCTTTAATTAATAGTCTCTCCTTTAAAACTGCCCAAATGGTCATAAATTTGACCACGTTTATGCCTCAACATTGCTATCTACATATGTATTTTATTATTATTTTTTTTTCAATTTTTCTCTTTTCTTTTACAAATTAAAATTAATTCTTCCAAGTTTGTATAATTTTCATAATGACTTAGATTTAATTGCTTTTGTTATAATTTTAAGTGTAAGGAAATTAGATGTTTCTTGTTTGAATAAATCGAGAGCTTGCTTCATAGTATAGTTCATGATGTTAATAATTTAACATTTAACAATTTATTGAAATTTTTGATATATCAAAATAATTAACAATGTCCCATAAAAACGTTGTCTTAATTTTATTTTAATTTAGTTTGTATACTTGTTAATCTATTTTGTTTTTAGAAGCAGCATTCACTATTTATTTATTTATTTATTTAGTATATATTAATTAAGTGATCTAATAATTAAAAAGCATTTATATTTTTTTAATTAAGTTATAAAGTAGCCTCAGCCTATTTGGAAAAGTGCAAATTGAAAATTTATAATCTTGAATTTGTTGGTCTATAGACTCTATACATTAAGATAATCTTGTCAATTAACTGTACAAGTTGACATGTGAAAATAATAAAAAAATGCATTCAACAGAAGCATTCACTATTTAATTTCCATCGATTTAACAGAAGAAAATTCTTACTATTTAGGGAAAGATTGTCGGTTTTATTTGCACTCATCTGGCTATGGCTAAAATTCTTTGACTAATGGCTTCTTAAGGCAAACAAAGTTACACGTACACACTGACATTGAAAATAATTAATTAGGTAGGATGTGATTTTGGTTTCTTATACAATAAGTACACTTCATTTTTATAATATTTTATTATAAAATTCACATGTAGGAATTGAATTCTTTTCTTCCTCAACTAAATTAAAATAAAAATATATATATAGTTCTTGTTTTCGTTCAAATATGTCTAATTTCAAGGAAATTACTTGATGAAAACTAAGAATTTCTGAGAAGTTATTTGTTGTAAAGTTCTTTCTTTTTATTTTATTTAAGAAAATTATCGCCTTGTCCAGTTTATGTAAATCTCCTTTTTATGAAATGGTGTATAAGTGAACACCAAAATAATCTTTAAAAAAAAAATTGAAAGAAATAAACATAAAAAAAAAAAAAAAAGAAAGAAAGAGGGATTTTGTTCCAATAATGGTATAGGCAAGGATCTAGGGAGAAAAAGTATAGAGAATAATAAAAGGTTAAAATGATGTAATTATATAATAATTCTGTGCAATCACATGCTTATCATATCAAATTCCAATCCAACTGTTGCATCAATTTATATACAAAAGATTTTCTCTTTCTTTTTGCTAAAATTATGGATATTATCTTATATATATGCATTATTAGACTCTAATTAAGATAATCCTTGTAATTAATGGATTAATACAACAATTAAAGATGTGTTAACATTTGAAATCATGGGTTGTATACTTGTAGATTTCGGTTTCTTTTGTTAATATCTCACTTGGTATATAAAAAGATTACTAATGAAGTATGCCCCATGATTTTAAAATAGTTTTCAGAATTATAAAACTACTACTACTACTATATAAAATAGTATAATTAACAGTAAAAATTTTACAACAATGTAAATTTTATATATCAAAAGCTAACATAACAATGACATAAAAAAAAAAATTATTAACAATCAGTTGTGATCAGATTGATCTTTTCATCCTCTTTAAAATTATAAAAAATGAAAGGTCTCAAATTCAAGTCTTCCAAATCACAAAAAGTTGTCACTAATTTAGTGAGAGATGTTAAAGGAGAAAACTGCTCCTGTTATGTAGTTTACAATGTTATTTCGACCTATTCGACCTCTAATAAACAAAAAAAAAAAAAAATGGTTAAAAATTAATATATAACAGTTATATAAAAAGTTGTTATGAAGATGTTAATATACAAAATATATTTTTTGTATGTTTTTTTAATCTTTTATGAGGATTGATGTAGAAGGATTATTTATTGGTGAAATTTGAATCTTGTACACATTATGTTTTATTTGTATGTTAATTATATAATTTTTTCAATACTAATAATTATTGCAACAAGTTAATTTTGTTAGGAAAAAAAAAAAAAAAAAAAAAACTCATCTTTTTGATAGTATAATGCATCAACTCATTTTGGTTGTCAAAAGTTTATAGTAATAATTTTGTATATTTTTATACGGTAAAAATATTTGCTGCCAATAATTCTTGTAATGTAGTTGAAAAATCAATTGGAGTGTAATTAAAAAAAAAAAAAAAGAATTTTTCTTGCTTATGTCATGGTATAATACATGTAGCCAAGGATCTAGGGGAAGTAGAGAAGTACAAAGAATATAAAATGGTTAAAATGAATTGATTTTATGCTAGTGCTACACTCTCTAATAGTAATAATACATCAAGTTGTAGAACTGTTATGGTCTCAAGTACTATATCAGTATCTTATTCTTAAGATGTCTCTTATTATTATTCTTCAAAAGCTCCCCCAACTAAGATTAGATCACCTACTTATCTTTAGCATTTGAATTTTTTTTTTTTTTTTTTTGAAAAAAAAGAAAGAAAGTTGCACCTCATCATGTGACCTAAAGAATTTGCTTGGATTGGATACTCATCCTATCAAAATTTTCTATCAAATCATATACCTTTCACTATCACCCATAAAGCGTGAAGAGACTAAACTCTCACTCTTTGATAGAGGCCTTTGTTTCCAAGACTGGGCAAAGAGTCCTTGGACCTCCCTTATTGGTCCTTTTAAGCCCTTAAATTGTAGGGCCATTTTAAACCCTTCTCTTTCTCTCTCCTTCTTTATCTATTTATCAAACACAACACAACACAACCAAAAATTTTATAAAGAAAAGAAAATTTCTAAGTTTTATTGGTTCATGAACTTAAAGGCCTTTAATTATCAATTTTCAATGATGGTAGGTCCAATGAAGTGAAAGCCACCTCCTCATTCGTTGAAATCAACCATTTGTCCTTTTTTAAATATATGTGTTTTCAAGTCTTCAACTGGGAGATGGATAAGAATATGCATGCCCACCAATTTTTTAACTACCTTCTCCTTTGTGTTCCCTTTAAGGACTAATGATTAGTGATTACCTTGTTTCTAAGCACTATGATTTTTAATTATCTTTATTTCAAACACTAATAGAATAGCTCTCCAAAGTGGAAAGCCATGCTTCATGTAGAGAATAAGTAATGTTGAACCTTTTTTTTTTTTTTTTTTTTTTTTGAAATCATAGTAATATTGAAACTTGAAGGTTAGTAATTGAGAATTTACATAGTAATACTAAAAATTAAGGATTTAATCAATGAATTTTTTTTTATTTAATTAAATTAAGTGAGCTTTTGAGTTAGATTTTTCAGCCATGAAAATATAACTTTTATTTGAATTATTATTCATTAGCCAAATATTAATGAAATTATTGATCGGAAAAGGGTTGAAATACCCTACTTATTGCTATTGCTCGTAGCCTTGGCCCATTAAATTTCCCAACAGGATACGACAAAGAAAAATCTAATAAAATGTTAGATTAATTATAATTCATGTATGGAGATTTCCTAGTGGACCAAATATCTCTACTATTAATTTGAAAATTGCATGTATTGCTTTACAACTCAGAATTAGCAGTTTCATTTGCACGCCTTATTTGCCATCCACCTAGTGACACGGAAACGAAAACAAAAAACGACAAAAATGAGTAATATGGAAATGTGAAAACAATAATATTTGAAAATATAAGATATAATACGTGAAGAAAATGCGTATATATAAAAAATATAGAGATATATTTATAAATATTAATTTATATATATATATATAAAATATAATAATTTATAAATATATATATAATAATTTTAAGCATATATTTATAAATATTAATTTATACATATATATATATAAATATAAATATATACTAAAAATAATAATAATTTATAAATATATATAATAATTATTATTATTATTATTATTATTCATATATAAGAAAAAATAAAATCGAAAGTGAATATTTTTATTTAAGAGTTGAGCGAACTAATTTTTTTTTTCAATTTGGAATTGGATTTCCGTTTATGAAAATGAGTTTCTAACTTTTTCAAATTATAGAAGCGTGTCCGAAATATTTCAAATAAATTTTCATAAATTTTCAATCAGAAAATATTTTCGAAACACGAAAACGCGACCTTTTAAGAGTTTCCGTACAACAACCACTGTATTATCAGCAACTAGTCTCAAAGTAGCAGTCAATCAGATACAATCTGGCCTTACATTAACTCCAGATAAGATAGTTACTAGTACCACAACAGAAACTAAGTGAGGTGGCATGGTCCAAGGTTTACCTCAATAATACCATACATTGGCGCAGTGAAATAACTATTGAACTCAGGATCACAAAGCATCCAAGGAAAAGTTTCCAGTAGGGCATCGCACAAAATAACTAAGATGTACAAAATATCGTATATTGTGATTATATAACTAACAAGGAAAAACAAATGTACATACAATTTCCAGTAATCAACTCTTTTGAACATTTATACATGTATATGAATGAAATATAAATAACAGAAAGTTTGTCATTAAAATACTAATCCCATTCTGATTCTGCTTTCCCGGACTATCTCTACTTGCCGCCCCTTCCATAGCTGTCTCGCAGTGTCACAGTGCGATTGAAAACAAGCTTATCAGGCGTAGAGTCCTTATCAACAATAAAATAGCCTGGTTTGCAGATTAAGAAGATGGAAAATCAGATGACACAGGAAAACAAGATGTCACATGTAGATTGAATGTCTAAATTTACACGAGATGTATAGCAAAAGCCAAGCATTAGCTCTGACAATATGAAAGGTGGAACTGAGCAGAGTAATTTGACATAACAACACCAATGAATAATGTCCAGGATACAAGAATTATAGCTCCAGATGTTAAATATTTAAAAAGCATATGACAAGATTCGCAACTGGAATTGACATTTCACTTCTTTAAGTCAATGTATATCTTTAGATATACAAAACAAAAATAGGGTTTCAGAATATTACCAAGGCGTTCAAACTGGAATCTTTCCCCAACAGCTGCATTTTTAAGTGATGGTACAGCATATGCACTGGACATCACCAACTTGGACTGGGGGTTCAGATCACCAAGCCAATCATCAAGTTCAGCAGGATTCTGATGCAATCAATAATTGGTTAAGTTATGAGACATTTTGCAAGTAAGAAAATGGCGTTTGAAAAAAATCCCACAGAAATTAAACAATTGCCAACCTCTGATTTAAACAGTTTGTCAAACAATCTGACTTCCACCTTCAGTGGATCAACTCCTGGGGAAGATTCAGAAACCCAGTGTAGAACCCCCTGCAGAAAGACAAACAAGATTATAAAAAATTTACCAAGAAGCAGAAATACAAATACCAACTCTCAAAAGAAAATCATTTGATAATATCTCATTTTGCAAGTAAACTACAGCATTGAAAGAGAAGGGGAGAAAAGAAAAAAAGAAAGTGGGGGGAAAAAAGAAAAGACCTTCGGTTTTGTCTTCTTGGAAGGATCATATTCAGCCCGGATCTCAATGATAGTCTCGTTATCATCAGCTAGTACAACTTCTGTACACTTAATAGGGAAAGCATACCTGCACAGAAGTAAAAAATCCTCCAATGTTGATGATGCAACTTTCTAATAACAGGATTGCCATACTGAGAATAAATCTATATAATGTTGTCTGGATGCAAAGATTTTATGATTTTTAAATTAAATTGTTTGAAAGAAGTATAATTCAATTTTGAATTGATTATAATCAGGAACATGGATGAGAACTCACTTGATGGAAAGATATTGAAAAAAGGCCAATATGACTTAAATTAAATTGTATGAATGAAGTTTAATTCATTTTTTAATTGATTATAATCATGAACATGGATGAGAAATCTGAGGTGGATTTTAGACTCACACCTTATATATATATACATATTTCAAATCTAACATCAAAAAAGTTTTTTATCCACATTAATAACCTGACTTCTATTCTTGGACCTAGTCAATATAAAAATATTTTTTTAAAAAAATCTATACATTAAGTCATTAACAAATCCAAATCTCTTCATCTCAAATCCCTCATCCAAACACAAACTAAGTGAATTTATGGGTGCATACCTGAGTAGGACAGATTTGCCCGGTGCAAGCCCATAGTAATCCTTTGAATCTTTCATCCGAAAATCAGAATGTTCAATGTATACAACATTGGAAAATGGAACCTGAAGTGAGGAAAGAAAAGTAATAATGTAATAAATCATAAAGAGTGATGTTAAGGTAAAAAAACAACCAAGTTACAAATTAAATTGTAAAAAAGTGATATTTAAACCAGTCTCTGGCCAACTATGGCATGAAACTCAGGTATGTTAGAAAAACACTCAAGCAAGACAACCTAAAGCTAGACCAAACGGTTAAAAGGGGAAAATGGGATGTCTCCAGGTAGAGATCTTAGTTTTTAGCTGCAGTGCACTCGTCTAGGCAAAAAAGGAAAACAAAATAAATAAATCAAGCTAAGCCCAACTTCCAATACTGACAATATAAAAGCCAGAGTTGGAGATTTCTAAGCCCCAGTTAAACCTGAATTAAGAGAGAAGTGAGTCGTGAGCACTTAACCCAATCCTAATGATGAAGGAATACAGCTATTAGCTTTCCAAAGCAAAACCAGATGTGTACATTTGTACATGGTTGATATATAAAGAATGTAGTCTTCTACTTGGCTGTTGCAACTTTATCTCAAAGCTTAACCAAAGAAACCCTTATCTTACATTCTCTCCTCTCTATGCTCTTCACATCCTAGCATTTTATATCTCTCTTAGACACTTCATTTTCTTCCAAATTGAAACCTCCAAAAAAACCATAACAAAAATGAAACAAAGAGAGTAACTTGTATTATCGAGCCAAGATCCTGCCACTCTTAACACACATTACTCGCTTATGAGTAAATGGTAAACTCTAATGTTGTCAAATCATAAAAGAATATATTGTTTATTTCCTTGCAGCCAGCCAAACTTGATTTTCACAAACCAACTCAAACCCATGACTGCAACATAACTGCAGATTAAGCTGGGAACATTGGCTGCAACTCAATCTAGGTTATGTCAGGGTGGTCTAATCTCATTACCAGGATGAGTGTATGTCATCAACAATGTTGGAGATTGAGATTTTGCAGAAGATATTTCTGCAATAATATTTGTTTTTGTTAAAAAGGAATGGATATCCTTGTTTTAAGGAAAGGAAGTATGGGAGGAAATCTTGCTCTATAAAAGGATGGCTGTTATGCAGGAAAAGTGAGAGAGCGAGAGACACAAAAAATGAAGAAGAAAAAGAAAAATGTTTCTGTATAATCTTTTTAGCTTTGTAATTTATGCAGATCATGATCCAGCATCAATGAAATTTAAGTATTTTTCTCCTCTCCACTTTGTTTCATACTCTGTTCTCTTTGTTATGAGTGTTTTGATGTGTTTGTGATATTGAGCTGATATTTAAGTTCCTGTCATTTTTCTTTAGCCAAAAACTCTTCCTTTCCCATCTTTCCAACAAAGAGGCTCAAAATGAGAAGGTAAATTATGGAGATGGTTCAAAATTTTAAAACACTAATGCCTTATAGAAGCCTAAAACTCTGGCATTAAGCAGAAACAAATGTTCACCTTGTAAAAAGCAGAAGCATCTTCTGTTTGAGCATCAGGCCATTTCTTTGCCTCAAGATTCATAATTGAACCAGGTTCTAGGTTTGTAATGACCACCTAAGAAAAAAGAAAAATTGGACTAAAAATGAGAAAGTCAATCATTAAAAAAAAATATACACACAAAGAGACAGAGATAAGATGCACACCTTTAGAGGATGAAGGACAACCATCATACGAGCTGCCGTTTTGTTCAATTCCTCTCTTATGTGATACTCAAGGCGATCCAAGCGTATCAAACTACCATCACTGCAGCACAATACACAGGAACTATATATGAAAACAGAACAAAATAGAAACTAGTTTTATTATCCAAAAATAAGTAAAAATAAAATGAGTCAGGCATGTCTCTTAAGTCTAACTAATTGCAAAACCATATTAAAACCTTCTAGTGATTCCAATTCCTCGGACAAAAGCATTGATTGCAGTTGATGTTACACCCCGTCGCCTTAAACCAGCTAATGTCATAAGACGAGGATCATCCCAACCATCAACATGGTTCTTTGTCACCAAGAAATTTAACTGCAACAGCATAGCATGCACAACAACAATAAGATTTATCACAAAGCAGTACAACCAAATCAAATTTCTCGCCTTTCAAACAAGAGTGCCAAATATGCTTGCTCACTTTACGCTTTGACATCACAGTGTTTGTAACATTCAACCGTGAGTATTCCCACACATATGGCTGATAAATGTCCAACGCATGTAACAACCAGTAATAGGAAGCACGTCTTGTCTCAAATTCCAGTGTACATAGCTGCACAAAATATAATAAAACATTAAGAGAAAAATAAAACAGAACCCAAAATAACAGTAAACATATAACTATACAGAAATCAACTAATTGTCTACTTTGGAAACTTGGAACTCAGACATAGAACCTCGTAGAGAACAGTTAACTTAGAATTGAAATTGGAAGTCTTATCATATTAATCACAGTTACAACTTCTTGTTATTGAGAAAATAATTATCTAGAAATTATTTGTAAATCTAAACTAAACCATAAAGTTAATCCCTCACACCATCTTTGAAAACAGATCTCAGTTGCCTAAACAGTCCTACAAAATTAAAATAAATGTAGAAAAACGTAAAGAACAACTACAAAATTAAAATAAAAGTATGTAGAAAAACATAAAGGACAAATATAATGTACCGAGTGAGTGATATTCTCAAGAGAATCCACAATGCAATGAGCGTAATCATAACTTGGATAGATACACCACTTGTCTCCTGAATGTGGATGAGGAGTAAACTGGACAATGAAAGTGAAACCATTAATACATGCAAAACTGAACAAGTCAACACAATAAATGATGTTTATCTGATAACACTTGCCTTGATTCTATAAGCAATGAGGTCATACATATTAAAATTATCACTCTGCATATCTTGCTTCATTCTGAGTGTTGCCTTGCCTTCTTCAATCATGCCTCGTCTCATTTCATCAAAAAGTTTCAGAGACTCAGAAATAGGTCTGTCCCTCCAAGGACTGTTCATCTTCTTTTCTCTATACTCTTTGATTTCTTCAGGTGTCTATGAAAAGCATTTACATAAATAAACAATTACGGTTTCAATGTCGATAAAGTCGAAATAAAAGTGCCATGAAAGCAAATTGCCATTTCATGCAAATCATTTTAATTGATACTAAAGGTTGCCAACAACACAACCCCAGAACCAGTTAATATCACAAAGAGCAAGCAAACCAGCATAGCATGCAATCAATAAAAAGGGCAATTGGATAAACTGAATGGCAATAATTACAGATTTTTCATTTCATTTCATTTCATTTTGGGGGGTATTGGGTGAGCCTGATTGTATGCCATAAGATGTTAAAAATTACAGTACCTATGAACTTTCGTCATTACCTGGTGATCAACGTAAGCATGACCCCTCCTTATCAGCTCAACAGCTAAATCATAGAGTTCTTGGAAATAGTCACTAGTGTAAGTGATCTGCAAAAAGAAAAAATATGTCAGAAAAGGAAGATCCACACAATACAGATGCCAACCAAATGGAGTAACAATAATACCTTGAAGGGTTTCCAACCCATCCACTGGACAATCTCTTCAATATGATCAATATATTCCTTCTTTTCAGCCTCAGGGTTTGTATCATCATATCTAAAAGTGTCAAAGATCGATTATTAAGACTGACAAATAATGACAGATGAAACATCCTAATTCATTTCACAACACAAGAATCCAAATATGTTCAAGCAGCTATTCATTATCTTCCAACAGATGCTAGACACAGCCAATATGTGTGTGTGTGTGTGTGTGTATCACAATTTAAGCAGCTAAAGAAAGCCAGACAAAGAATAAAATTGTCATATACAATCAATCCTTCAAACAGTTGGCCCAAACGATCATTCAAGGGTGCAAAATGACCAACTAATCCCCTATAGATAACCAAAAGAGACACATTCACTTACACACAAGCACAAGCCCCGTGTACATATTTCTATTAAACAACACTAGAAAACTTCAATCTACTCGAGTATCTCACATGAGAGACTCCCAGATAGATAAATGAGATAAAAACTCAAAACAAAAGCTGTACCTATTTTCTTTCTTGTTAGATTAAGATGTTGGGGAAGCAAACACTATCTATATAAATGAGAACCAATACCTTGATGAACAAACTGGAAAGTTTAGGAAAATAATTAATTCTAAAAACAAAATTTGTCATTGTTGAAATAATTTGAAATACTTTTTGCAAACAACTATCCTTAGCAAAGCATGCAACATATAAATTTGAATTTACAAGTTCTCAAAAGAATAAAAAGGAAACATCATATATTAGCATATAGCACCTTACTGATCAAAAATAAAGAAAAGTAATCCTCACCTAAGGTAGCAACATCCATCCCGCTCTCTTGCTAGACCAAAGCTAACAAACATTGCCTGAGAAATTTTTTTCAAAATGAGGGAAAACTATGAATATAGTAAATGATAAATCTTGCTATTTTTCTTTCCATTTCTATGTATGAAATTAAAATTTGAAATTATAACGAATGATACCTTTGCATGACCAATGTGTAGGTATCCATTTGGCTCAGGTGGGAAGCGAGTAAAAACTTTCCCCCCTGTTGCTTTCAGGTGTTTATCAAGCATTTCCTTTGAGTTGCAACATCTCAAAACAGAACTATCACTGAAAAATATTTCAGTATGCACCTGACAATTCACAAGAGAATTTATCATAACTGCCATAACATAATGAAAACCTTAACTGCATGTGGGATAATGTGAAACAGACAGCTGAAGATTTACTGATGGCTAGGAATCATAAGATATCAATGTGCACATTTCATGTTTAATTTGCAAAATTAAAATCTAGAGCAAAATTTTAACTTTCATGTATGCATGGAGAATCATAAAGCAACTATTAGCAATTAACTGACTTGGCCCAAATTGAAATGTTATGTTGATTAAAATCAAAATCATATAATCATGTCATCATATCCAAGTAATCAAGCACCTTGAAATTTTCTTCAGGATTGGGAAAAATCAGGAATGGATTGAGATCTTCCTCAGATGGCTGCACTGGATTATCATCAGGAACCTTTTTCTCCTGCACAGTTTCAAAACAGACAAAACTAAATGAGGAAAAGAATTACAAACTCTTTATCTCGACAAAGGTGGCTGCACGCAAGAGTGTTGACCTCAACTTTAGCAGGCTTTTCCTTTTTCTGCTTTGAGGGCTTCTCATTATCAGCTGCAGTCCTTTCACCAAGTAATTCAAATAATTTTGCATCTATGAGTTGCTAACAAGACAAAAACATGGAAAGCAAAAAACTATCAACAAATAAAAAATAATAGACAAATTTGTAGTGTAGATAAATTTATTTTAAAACATAATTAACATTCACCTTAACAATCTTTGGATCAGCCCATGGAAGCTTCTTACGAACATGCCCGAATAGATCACCCACTACAACCATAATCATAGAAAGCCAAATTAAAGTATTAATATCAACATGAAGCAAAAAGCCAAAAACCCATAATCAAGTATGTGACAATGCACATACATTCAACAACAAACAAGCAAACATGCAGCAATGAACAAGCATGCAATAACAAACCCATACAAGCAAAGTACTTATGCATGGGTTTATCTCTCAGTCCCTGCAGTCACCCCTCCAAAAAAGTGAAGGGCGTGTTGCAGAATTTCACTCTTTTCCTTATAAGCCCACCACCCATATGAGTGTGGGTACAGTAAAATCACATTATTAAGTGAAAGAAGTACAGGATTACAGACATCAGCCCAATCCAAGTAAAATATATAATGAGTAAAAAAAGTGAAGCATTAATGTTAGATTTGAATACCAACCATTTGTTCGATAGCGTAGCTCCAAAATCGATCCTTTATTCTGTTCAAATACTTCATTAACAGTCCGTTCAATATCTTCAACAGATACTTCAACACCTGTTTAGAAGCACAAAGTTATCAACATCTACTCTCTTGAATGGAAAGCAATCAATCAAAGAAATCTAAATAATAGCCCTAACAGAAAGTAAAACTACTTAAAACAATGATGAAATAAAGATAAATAGCTACATGAGAAAACTAGAAAAGTGGCAGTAAGAAGGAATATATAAATAGCACAATCACAGAGTTAGTATCTTGCATAGTTTAGTAATATTCAACCAAAAGGATAACCTACCAACACCACATGCTTCTTCAAATTCATTCAACTTAAAACTCTCTGAAGCAGTACTAGACAAGAATGAAAATGCAGCTTCTAGCTGGGCTGGGGTTTTAATCTGCAAAATTTTAACAGAGTAAAAATCCACCCAAAAGTTTCTTTAAGATTAAGTATTTCTCAGTTAACTGCCAAAAACCAGATTTTGCAAGAACTACGTTAAAAGAACAAAATTGAAACCTTCAAGGAGACAATATATTCCAGCAAAGTAGGCCGATGTACAAGGGCATTTGCTGGGTATTTTGTAGCAACCTGTCAAACACATAGCAAGCACCAGGATTTCGGATTAGAAAATTTATAGACGAGAAAAAAAAAAAAAAAAAAAGCAGACAAAAAAGAATCATTCGTTTCACAAAATGGAATACAGATAAATAAATTATCATGTACACAAACAATTGCAGACAAAAATGATATATATACATATGAATGATCTTACCGTGTAAAGGAGGTTCCCAACTGTTCTACTGCATCCCTCACTGACACCAGCCTGAAACCAACAAATAAAGTTATGCAACAAAAAACAATCACATGAAATCAGATTTACCACTGCTACATTAAACTGAAACTGAACTAAACACAAATACTACTCTATCTCTCTATTTGTTAATTTAAGCTCAAAATTCTTTAGAAAAAAAATTAATCAAAATAAAATTGAGACTATTTTCAAGTTCCATTGTTTGTCCTTCCATTCACCATGGTGTAAACATAATAAAAAATCAAAATAGAGTACCTCGTGGATGACAGCGGTAAGATTGTTGGTAACCTTGTTATTGGCGATGGTGTTTTTGGCCGTTCTTTCATCGAGACCAATCTTCAAAAACAACTCCAATGGAGTCCCCGAGCTCTCTTCCTTCACCCCCATTCGAAATGTGAAAGACCGTTATTAGCCACTCCAAATGTAAATATGAGGCTGAAGCAGAGGAGTGGAAGGATAATAAAACCCTAAAATAAGCCTACAACTGAAGCTGAAATGAATCTGCGTGCGTTTTTCTCAAGATATTTAGCTGATTCTTTTTGGAATTTAGATTCTTTATTTAGGACAATATCACTTCTTTTTAAAACCAAACCGGAGATTAAATTGGTCTCAAGGGCGACTCCCAGTTTTACGGTTCAACTCCGGTTCTATGAAAACTACAGATTTCTTATTTTTTCGGTTGAAAGAATCCCAACATTCTTCCATAAGCCGTTAAACCTCGACTATTATACGGCCTCATTGGTTTAGCGATTCTGGTCAATTGTGAGCCATTAGTGATTAGTAATTAACAGTTAGTAGTCAAGGATTCATAGATAAGAGTTGCAAATAATTATAAAATATTAGTAATTTATCGGTTGAAATTAAAATTAAATTGTAAAATAATAGATGGGAACATTATTCATTAATTTGATAGGGTTATTATTTAGTAGTCATAATTGAATAAAATTTCTGATAAGTAAGAATTTCAACTTTCTTAATTTTGGAGAAATAACTTTTTTACAAAAAAATTAAGTAAGTTAGACTTATTTATTTGAGGTAAATGTAAATTGATACACCTATCATCTATTAAATAGTACTATATATTATTATCTTTTACATTATTAATTTCTAAAAATAATAATATAAAGTCAAATAAAAAAACTTATTTCTCATAAAGTTATATGCAAAGTAAACACACAATTATTTATAATTTTTGTAAAATAACTTCTCAAAAAGTAAGTCATGTTATATCAAATGATACTTAATTTGTATTTAATTATGTGAATGCATGTAGATATTAAAATATTTAAAAATCAAAATAATGATGTATACATTAATTATTTATTAGTAAGTATTTTCATAAATATTTTAAAATTTAATGACATTTTTTTTTTATAAAAGTTAGCTTTTATTTATAATTTTAAAAGTTAGCGGTTGGAAATACAATAATTGGCTTTTAATTTTTTTTTTATCAAATTTCTTATCTCAGCAGTAGAATATTCAACTGAATATCGCTAGTTTTCAAAAGCCAAACCAAATAACCCTATAAAACACTTCATAGTCAATCGGCATAGTTTCTAAGAAATCCGGTTTGATTGGTTCTTCCTAGTTTTCCTATGTCACCGGTGTTATCCGGTTCAATCCGGTTTATTTATTAGTCAAATCAAATATAGGTTATAACCCTTATTTGATTATTGAGCTGTTCTCAGTTAAACTGGTCCAACCGATCGGTTAGATCCGATTTTTAAAAACATTGTTTTGACTTGAGGACTTGTAAAATCAAGCATACAGTGGTGGGGAAAAAAAATACATCTCTTGACTTTTTAAGAAGTCAGCAATTTAGACGGGTCTTGCACGGCAACTTGGGCCTCAAGCGAATGGTTTTCTAATGGGCCTGAGTTGCTGCCAATGGATTCCATTTAGCCGTTCACTGTTACAATTTATACATCTCTTTTATTTTTAGGCTATTTAAAGTTTTAAACCCAAATTTTATTTATTACACATAATAAAAAAAAATTAAAAAAAGAAATTGCATATAATTTTACTCTACTTTCTTTCCATTGCTACCTCTAAATATAGAGTGTCTGTTTAAGGTGCATTACTAACACTGAAATTTAAGTTTTGTCAGGGCAAAAACAGAAAAAGATTGCTGATATTTTGAAGTTCAAGCAAGCCTCAGCCGTTTATAAAAGCCACAAGCAAAAAAACTTCTGAGAGTAAATTCAAGCCTGCAAAAATTATCTTCATGGAGATGAAAAATTTTGAGAGATAAAGAAAGAACTACAAGAAACGATCAAAATTGCAGACAGCAAGTGAGAGACCAGAGGAATTAAGAGCTCACAAGCTCCAGAAGAGCTGGCTTCGCAGAATGACTCGTGACACAGAAGCAGCTAGACCAAGACAATCCTACTCTTCATTTTCCTAAAAGAATAATTAAATAAATGTATCATAAACAGGGTGTTTAAACAGCTGCAAAGTTAAGATACAATGCAGGACGCCCTATTTTTCCTTTTTTCCTTGTATGTCCACTAATCATGGTAAATTAATCACAAATCCTCAAAGAATCTGCTGTTCACTCCAGCTCTATACAAGTGCAACTCTGCTGATTCAGCTGTTATCTTGATCTCTGTACAAGCAGGTATAAAGAGAACCTCTCCCTCTCCAACTATATCATCGTTAGAAAATCCTGCAGCAATTACCCCCTTCCCCGTAATGAACAAGAGAACAGATGGTCCTGGGACTGAGGGAAAAATTACTGATGCAGCCCGAGGAAGAATAGAAAGGTCAACTTCAAATTCCTCAAAAGGTGGGAGAAACCTTGTTGTATATGGATTCAAGGAAACACCTCGCAATATTTCAGGAAAACCCTGCAATAAAAATATAAACCAGATTATCTTTTAAGAATGAAATATCTGAAGATATAATTTATGGTCAAGTGAGAGTATTTCAGAACATAACCAATGCCAAGTGTTGAGAGAGAAGCAGATGATAGATGAATACGGTAAAAAGCACCAAAAATGACTCATGCATTATTAAATCCATTAACAAGAGAGAGATCAAAGTTTCCAATGACATCAATATGATCTTAAAGGCATCCAACAATTGTTTGCCATGATGCCAAGAAAAAATTATTGAAGTAAAATATATATGCATTAAACATATATTTTGAGAGAGAGAGAGAGAAAGACATTGGATCAGAGTTCCAATTACAAAGTTAGCACCTTGTCCAAAGGCTAAGTAATTAATAACTTCATGTTGTGTTAAACCCATCCAAAAAAAAAATGTTTGCAACAGCTATATATCATAGATAAATTGTGAACATGATCCCCTTTGATAGCAGCAAGCTGTCTGGAGGCACTCTCCACTATTACATGATTTCAGATACCAATCTACACTAGTAAGTTAAGAATGAATTGTTATGTGGTTCAGAAGAGAAAGATCATTACCTGTCTATATTTGAGCATAGCAAGAAGAGTTTGAACATCCCGGTGTTTGGAGGTAAGGCCAACACGAACAACATTGTCTGAGTTTGCCATGCACTCAATACATTCACCACTGATATATGCATGAGGTTCATTTGCCCCCAGATACAATGCTTCACTACGGTTCAGCTTCACGTAGTTCATTAAAAATGAAGCTATGACACCTGAATCAGCAGGATATTGACTCTCTAGTCTCAGCACCAACTGTTCTTTATCTGTCAACTCCCTTTCCTGATTGATTGAAGCAAAAACATGGTGACTGAAGGAAACAAAAATCTAGCAGTCTACAGCAATATGTAAAAACAATAAATTAATGAACAAGAAGTAAAAAATTTGCAAGCCATTAATATCAATTCTAGATGATAAGTCACCAAATACAAGAAAATACTTTGCCACAGAAATGTTTTAACTTTTGTTCGAAACAAACTCCCAAGAACCCCACAAGTAGCTGGTGTAATGGCCAAAAAGAGTAAAAACATTTTGTTTTTTCCTTTAGTTCTCCTAAGTTTATAGCTAGCTGTAACTGCAATGCCCTGAATTTTCTCTCCTCCATGGAACCAAGAGTTCTACACTTTGCCTTACACTATACACAGAAATTGTGTCTCCAGTCAGATTCATATTCATATTAAATGTTCCTTAAAAAGTCCTGCAGAAAAGATTTTTCCCCATTAAAAGACATGAATATTATAAATTCATGGAAATGAGGCCGTTATAGAAGCACAATCATATTGCATTGGGTAGTAAAAGTCACATTTAAAGGGGCAAAAAAATTGAACTGATAGTACAGAAGCAGATAGGCAGGTATCACCTACGCACCTCCGCCTACTTATCTTAAGAGCTTCAGTTACACATCTATTATGAAGCTTATTCAACTTCTTACTATGGTCCATACTAGCAATTCTTCTTCTTCTTTGTCTTCTTCTTCTCATTATAAGGCACCACCTCGACACATGACGATTGCAATTATTGTTCTTGTTGTTGTCACTTGAAACAATTGAAGCTAGTTCAAGATGGCCTTCATTCAACAATCTTACCTTTATAGCACATGGAACCAGCTGGTATCATACCAGTTCTAATGCTATGCATTCTGCATAATTATTTTGTTAAAACAAGCTTTACTTAAGTATTTAAGACAAAACCTCATTAACAGAAGCATGCAAGTTAAGAACAAAATACTGATAAACAGTGGAAGATTATGTTTGTTTTGATTTGATTATCCTTTAGATAAGAACACAGCTGAAATTTTGTGAAGTTCTGTTTCAAAGTTCAGTATGCATAAAAAAGTTGGAACAATAATAAGAGAAGCTAACTATATTGCTAAATTTCTCTATACCAAGCGATAATACAGAACAAGGCCAATCAAGAACAACACTAAAGTAACATTATATTCAGTAAGGAAAAAAACAAAAACCATTCCAATATCAGCTGTGTTCATGAGAGCTTCTAATATACAATTGCAACAAGCCAATAAGTGAGAACTTTGAATTAAAATCATATACCTGAGAGAATAGATAGAAATTACCTGCATTTCCAGACGCAAACGCCTTTTCATTTTAGATAGTATTTCACAAATTTTATCTCTACTTGACAACACAAGTTGGCTGAAGATCAATTCCAGCATTGCTTTTATTTTCTCATCCCTATCTTGCTCATTGAAATGTAAAAATTGCTTGTCATTGCCACATCCAAGCAATTCTATTATCTCAGGAACACTACATAGCACGTCCTTAAGCTCCTGACAAACAAATATCCAGTACAAAAAAAATCACATGCTAAATCAAATGGTGCCTTTGAAGATTAAATTAAAAAGCAGTAGGATTTATTTAAATAATGTTCTTCTCTTGTTCCCCTGTCATCATATACTACATATTGTTATTACTTTCCCCATATTTAATCTCTAGATTATCCAGTACTTTTGAAGATCAAGTTACAACAATCTCTTGTATATATCCAAGGTCCAAGCCTAACATATTAACACATTTCCAAGTGTTCTCTCATTCCCTCTCGCGCTGGGGTCCCAATTCAAAAGTTAAAAGTCCTTTTGGCAAGTCCTATGTTTTGATCATTCACAACCTTTCAGTTCCTAAATTACATTCTTCATCTTCTTTTACTTGATGATTAAGCAAAATGTCTGTAACTTATTACTTGTACTGGAATAAATTGGCATAATAATCAACTATGATAAATACTAGAAAACTGAACTGTTATTATTATTAATTTATTAGGGCCTGCTAGGTGTTGCCAGGTGCGACAGCCACAGTGCTGTCACACCTGGCACTGTTTTAGGGTCCCTAAATTATGATTACATAAAATACTTATAAAATTACATAAATAAATAAGAAAATTACTATAAAATGAATGGATCGCATCAAATCGAGTTATAAAATCTTTGAAAATCTAAATATAATTAACTAGATACATAAATATAATAAGTTAAATTCACATTATCATCAAAAAATCCAAACAGGGCCCTGGAGACACCAAGCTTTTTCGAATTTATTAATCATCACCATAATGTGCAAGGAGTGTATTACCTTTACACTGATAAAACCACAGAGAGCCTCAAATTCTGTAAGTGCCAATGCCATTTCAGGCTTGTGATTACAATCCTTATAAACACTCGGTTGAGAATTATGCAGAGCCTTTGCCAATTCCTTATCTGGATGGGCTTGTATAGATAAGGCTTTCTGTACAGAAAGTACCTAAACTCCAAAAAAATGATTCAAAAATTTCAGAATTTTAACCATAAATTAGAAAAATGAGACAAAATAAGAAAACAAATTGCAGACCTTCAACAAGAAAGGAAGATCACCACCCCATTTCTTGACAACCCTGTCACCAAGAACCAAATTGGGGTTCTCCGAGATCCAAGATTTTAAACTCAATGACCCTAATCTTCTATTACCATGATCCACAAAAGACGGCCCAGATTCATGGGTTCCAATCCAAAACTCTGCATAAGGCTTATTTGGGTGAATATAAGAGCCAGAATTGAGAGCGAAGAGCCTCGCAACCTGAGAATTGATGCCAACAATGCCCCAATCGTAATTGTGCACTGAACATTTCAATCTAGGTATGTTCTTGTTCTGTTTTATTAGCTGTTTGTCCTTTAGATCATTGTCAAAATCATTATTTGGCTTCCCCATAGGATCATCGCTCCTACAAACAGAACAAAAAACCATGGACGCTCTAAGCTTCGAGAAAGCTCTCGTCAGTTGGAAAAATGCAAACAAAACAGTTATAAATCTCCAATTTACGAGGAATGGATCGGGTTCAAATTTGATTTGGCCCATGGGTTTTATAATTTTTAAATAAATTATATTGGATCTTGGCCTCTATTAGAGATATTTGTGGGCTTCAAGAACAGTTCAATTCTCACACAAAAAGGCCTATTTTGGGCTCATTCTCTTTTAAGATGTCCAATTAAGCAATTTTGTTGACTTTATTTTCCGTTATCTCCTATAAGATACACTGATCATCGAGTACTATTAGAAAACATGAATCCCTCTCAGAAAAATTACAGTGATAATCATATGTAACAAGTGGTATTGTCATTTTCGATTTAAGTTATCCCGTATAGGGTTTTACTAATCTTTTCTGAAAAATCTTAGTGACGATTATGCCTAATAAGTTAAGGGCATGCCTATCACCAAGTACTATTGGAAAATACGAATATCCCTCCTTAAAAAATCAAGGTGACAATTATGCGTAACGAGTTGCAAGCTGAAAGTAGGGTATGGGGTGGGTTTTGGAATATTCATAACTTATCCGTTTTATATTGGGATAGATCGGGACGGATCACGGGGTAAGATAAATCGGATCGCGAATACTTATTTATTTTTTAAAAATAAAAATATATATATGTATCTATATAAAAACTACATTTTTATAAGAAAATATATATTATATTTAAAAACATAAGAAAATATATATTATATTTATAAGAAAATATTATATATATATATATATATAAAAACACAAATAGACATGTTCTTACCATCACACCACAAATAATATATAATATATTCTTTGAAAGTAAAAATAATAATAATAATAATAATGAATAAAAATAAACACGTTATCTATAACAGTATTCCATGTATAAATTATCCATGCCTACTTGCCTAGTATTGTTCTCTCTGATAAATGATCCTTCACACTTGCACAATAAGTGCATCTTCTCAATTATTTTCTGTTTTTTTGTGTTTGTTTTTAGATGAGAGATGTGTAAGGATTTTTAACTCTTAGCTTCTTAAATTATGGAATTTAACACTGGACTATTTAACCATATGTATCGAATGACACTCCTCATTTCCTAATAAACTATCCTTTAACATTTAACTGCTTATTTTAAAAATGTCCTAATAACCATAAAGATGCCAACTGATCAAATTGTTTAACCTTATGGTCCCTTCAAAATTCTTAGAATCTCATCTCATCTCATTCAATATATATATATTGATATTAAGTGTAAATGTGTCATGTATCAAATGGACAAAAAATAAATTTAAAAATCAAATCTGTGATCTCTCAACACCTTAACTTTAATCTTACTATTAGACTAAAATGTCAATATTGGTAAAACAAAGAAGAAAAAAATTAAAACTTTAAAAGTCAAGTTTATGTGCTGCACATGAGCTATGCAATACATAAACGAGGGAGAGAGGGGTAAAGGCTCCTCTATAAATAGAGCCTCTGCCCATTGAATTTTGTATCCCAAAATCTCAAATAGAGAGAGTTTCTAGTGAGAGAAAAATAAAGAGTTTTATTTAAATTGTTTTTCTCCTATTTTCAAGAGAGATTATTGTTGTTATCTCCTTATGATTTAGAGAGAAGGTTGTAATTCCTATTATTTCTCATAGTGGAGTTCTTCTATTTTTGCCCGTGATTTTTCACCATAATTTATTTGGAGTTTTCTACGTAAAATCTGTGTATTCAAATTATCTTTATTATTTTCTCAAATTATTAGTTGTAATTTTGCTCTAATCCGGTGTCAATTTTCGCAACATAAAATCTCATTGACAATCCATTTATTATATTAGAAGTTGAGTAAAAGGGTTCATTAATTAATAAAAATACAACTTAAAAATCCTAAGACAAGTTATATTTGCCCCTAAATAAAATTTACGCAAAGGCCAAAACAAATCACTGATTAGTTAAAAAGGCATAAACAAAAGCAGCAAATCTTTTTTTTTTTTTTTTAAATTTTCTAAAGAATTTCCAAAAAATATATATATAAATACCTAGGAGAAGCCAAAATGTATGGCAATGGGTCAGTGTGATCTGATCGGGACATATATGTAACATGTGAAGAGGAATGAATACTATAGAGTCATAGACAGACTGACGCTGCCATTTTTATGTACCTCTTTAATTTCCTTCTCTCACTCACTCGTCCAGGCTATTTCTCTCTGGATTTCTAACATTTCTTTTTTAGTTTCTTTGTCCACATTGCCCATTTGCCCACCTGCCATCTAACACTATCCACAATTTTTCTTTTCTTTTTTTTCATTTTTTTTTACATAAAAACCTCTAAAAGGAAAATACATGGATTTAATTTTTGAATTTATAAAATTATGGAGATTATATTCAATTATCGAATTACTAATTCCTTGAAAATCTCAGTATTAATTCAATATTATTTCATTAAAAGAATGCCTATTAGTCTAAAATACTTTAAATTTTTGGACTTTTTATAATTATATCCCATCATTTAAAAATAGACTATAATATTTTAAATTTTTAAAATTATTTAAAATTATACTCTTTGATCAAAATTGCTGCTTTAAACTTTTTCTCTTATCGTAGAATCTGACATGAATTAACAATATAAATAATATATTGCTATTTAGTCTCCCATTTTTAGTATAATTAATAATTTCGTCCCTCTTTTTTAGAAAACTAATAAAATGGTTCATTACAATTGTTTTTGTTAACAAAATAATTATTTGTCATTCAAAACAATTTTTAGCAGTCAATGGGGTATTTAATAGTAAAAATACTAAAATACCCTTAATTATAAAAAGTCAAAAAATTAAAAGTATTTCAATACAATAGACCTTAAAAGAATATAAAAACATAGGACTTTTTGTATATCCTTAAATTATATTAATTTTTTCGATGGATTCTTAATTTAGTAACATTAAGAAAACTAAGGCTAAAATTTTGAAAATTATGAGATTTCATGTTTTGTTAGAACTCATATTGAATCATTTTTTTAGCTTTATTCCAACACTTTGATTAAGAAAACACAATATTAGTATTTTTCTTATTATTACAATCCTACTCATATTAGATTATTATTTCAGTTATTTTAAATTATTTGTTGGTTGGGTTGATCAAGAAAACACAATTAATATTAGTATTAGGGAAATTTTAACACTTGTGAGGGGTTATTTATTTATTTTATTTTTTTGAAATTGCAAGAATTGAATCTTAATACATGCTCTTAAAATAACTTAATTAATATTTATTAGCGACTAATCAATTTAGGAAAAAATTATTTTACAAAAAAATTTATGATAAAAAAAATATAATTTTTTCAATATTGAAAAAGAGGATTTAATCTGAGTCTATTGTTAATAAATTTATTTGTGGGTTAAATTATGAGTTTCAATTTATGAAGAAAATTATAGGTTCATTGATAGCCGAGCCTCTAAAAAATTTGATATTTTCCAAGCTTTGTTGATCCATAAACAAGTATAATTGTCAAGTCGTATATGCATTTTTCAATAAATTATAATCGGTGTGTTATATAATTTTAATTGATAAGTTTAAAATAATTATTATATTTATTTACCAATATTTTCATTTTAAATGTTAAATCAAAATATTAATTATTTTATAAATTTATTGATAATATATTTCATTTAATTCAATTTAATGTTATTGAAGATCGAAAATATCATAAGAGAAGGTCATGATAATAAGTTGAAATAAAGCCATGCATAAAAATTGATACGTTGGGTGACAAATTTTTGGAGGTGCATCATTTATTTGTACAGAGGGGGCATTTGAGATTGCTGTTAGGGTTAAAAAAGTGCTTTTAGAATTTTTTTTATTTAATTAATTAATTTTTATTATTTTTATAAACTGTTTTTTTAAATCTGTTTTTAAAAAAATATTAATTTATCAGCTTCCGAGAAAAATTAATTTTAAAAATAATATAATTTTTTTTTTTTTTTATTAAAAAGCACTTTTAGAAAATTCAATTCTAAAATAATTTGTCGGTGTGTAGGATATGAGATTGATAGGAAGGATGACTGTATTTGTATTTTGCTGATATTAGGGACACATCACGTTTCTGCCTTTACAAACTTTGTTTCCCCTTTGTCTATTTGCCCATTTAGTTTATCAAGTCGATCATATCTTATATATAAATTATATATTGTCATTGTTTAATTAAAAACCCCATAAATAATGCAATATAAATTTGTTTGTGGGTCAAGTCATGTCTCGAATTTCAATTTTATGATCAAAATTACAAATAATTCTTTGAAATTTGAAAGGTAGAGTCATTTTCGTTTTATAATTCATCATGTTATCTCGAGTCATTAAATTAAAAAAAAATAATAATAATACTGAAAAGCGATTGATTGGGTAGTAGTTTCAACAAAAACACCATAGATTGATAAAAATTGTTCCATTTAAGTCAATAATTTCCTAATGGACCCTACATTGTGTGACACATAATTGGCTAGCTCATCAATTATCAATACCTTCTGTCTCCAACCATTAGACAGTAACTTCTTAGCTTCAATGTCAATGCGTTAGGTTGCAACCAGTGGATCTAAGATTTTAGCTTTGGCCAAAAAAAAAAAAAAAAAAATCTAAAATTTTAGCCGAGAAGGTAAAATTTAGTAGTATAATTTTTTTTTACAGGATTATATTTAAATATAAAAATCTAATTATAAAAATTTTTAAAACTAGAGGTATATAATTTTTTTAAAGGGAAAATATGAAAAAAATAACAATTTTAGGGTATAAAATAAAAAAAATAAAAATTATAAGTATAAAATAACAAAAAATTATGGAGTTAAAGATTACCTATAAAAAATTCTAACAAAAAATTATGAAGTTAAAAGATTACCTATAAAAATTTCATGAATTAAAAAGGTAAAAATAAAAATTGAAAGGGCAAATATGAAAAATATAAAAATTTATAGAGACAAATATAAAAAAAATAAAATAAACTAAAATACTTGGGGTTTGAGATAATGGTCTAACTAGCTGAAAATTTTATATGAAGATTTTGAATTTATTGCATTTTGTTTATATTATAAACTCAAATTTTTATTTTTTTTCTTCACTTTAAATACTTTTTTATGATAAAAATAAAATTCGTCAATATTAATTTACACATTATTAAAATTATATTATTATTTTTAATAAATTTTATATATTATTAATTAATAGATACAATTACAACTTGAAAATTTAGAAGCAAAATATGAGTTTTTTTTTTTCTTTTATCTGGCTTTAACTATTTTTACGGTGAAAAATCATACAAATTTTTAAAATCAATATTAATAAATTTTATTTTTATCATAAACAAAAATTTTCTCTATAAAAATTTAAGAGTTCTACTTCTATGTGAAATAATAAAAATAAGAGTTTCTCTCTTTTATTATAAAAAAAAGAGTTTAATAGATAAAACATGATAAATTCAATAGTTCAAAATGGTTTTTTCCAATCCTTAATTACTAATTCTCTAGATCTCTTATCAGTCTACTGTTAATTAATGTAATTTATGTTACAATCAAATAGTAAAAGTAGCAATAATAGTACATGTTTTTCTTTTAAAAACAAAGTACACATGCATTGATAATTTAATTATTTTTAACAATTTATTTGATACAAATAAATTTTATAAAATTTTAATCAATTCATTTACAAATTCACATGTTTATATTTGATATAAATAAGAATTTATATGAAATTCTATATTTTTAATTTATGAAATTGGTTCTGTTTGAAGCAAATTATATCAAAATTGATAGAATTTGCAAATGAATTATAAACTTAAGTACAAATTATTAAAACTAATGAATTTTAAGTATAAGCTAGTCAAGTTATATGTTTAAATGAATTTTATAATTAATCTAAATATAAAAATTTATTTACAAATAGTTTTAATATAAAATTTATTTATAAATAAAATGAATTTTATAATAATTTATACCAAATAATAAGTAAGCATTTTTATCATTGAGATTGACTTGGAGGGTTTGTGTGCGAAGAAGAGTGTTTCAAATTTAATGGAGTGATAGAGAGTAATACTCAGTGGTTTAAATTTAATATGAAAAATATTATTTGTACAAATATTTATTGTGTCAATTTATTGCATTGCCTCATATGTTATTATTTTTTAATTATTAGTCATTTTTTTTACTTAATTAAAAAAATTGAATTTTTATATTTTATCACATACTTTAAAATTTGACAATTTCTAGCAAAGTATTTATTAATTTATTATAATATTATCACCAGCTCTAATTCAAATGAAAATCTACTTGAATTTGCAAATATGTAGTATTATAAGTAAGAAAAAGAAAAATCCATTTGAACTTTTATCTAAACAGCATTAGTTTTAATAAAAAGAAAAATAAATTTTTTTTTATATAAAGACTAGACAAAAAAAAAATCAAAAAATATACCTGAAGATCTCAACTAGGTTGACACCTCCTTAACATCATCATTACACTTTTTATATATAAATTTATTGAAATAAATAACAAGATTATAAACATCCATACAGCCATCAAAGGCAAAACAATACAACCATCAAAATGGAGCTAACAAAACCAATAAGAAACTTGACCACTACCATTAGTTGTAAGCTAGTAAAGGCAAACAAAAATCAGAAGGGGACGTCCACCAGATTGTGGAATCATATCTAAGAACGATAGAATGTTAGCTACCACATTCCCTTCTCTATAGATGTGAGAAGCCACAAAATTCATATTAGATATCATCGAAAGACAACCTTGCCAAGCTGCTCTTCATTTCCAAGGAACTCCCTGCGAACAATTATTCAACATAGTCATCACGTATGAAGAATCACTCTCCAACCAAAGATTATACCATCCTAATCTCCAAGCTTCCTTAATTCTAATTGCTACTGCAATTTTTACTTCTGTTAGAGAAATTATCCCACATCAAATATAAATTACAATATAAAGAACCTTATAACATGTTAAATCCTTCAAAATTAACACTTGAGTTTTAAGGTTGGATTTGAGTTCTTAATATAGTATTAGAGTTTAATCGATCTAAAGACTATGCCCCTGTTATGCACTTATGTCATCTTGTGTTCGCTATGTGGATTGCCCATTGCCAAGTTCTAAATTCTCGTTAGCCTTCTATCAATACGCCACATGTGTTTCCTGACACGAACTTAATATACAATCGTGCCACGTACTAGTCGGGCATAGCACGTATCAAGGGGTGGTGTTAGAGAAATTATTCCACATCGAAAATAAATAACAATATAAAGGGTTTTATAACATGTTAAGCCCTCCAATCTTAACACTTGAATTTTAAGGTTGAATTTAGGTTCTTAATAGACCAAGCCATCCTTACTGGCTTTCTAATAAAAACATTTCCAGACCAAACGAAGTTACGAATGGCTTTCTCCATTGAAGCCGTGCGACCACTTATACATTGCAAAAGAATGAATGAAGGATCCACAAATAAAGAAATTAATGAAAGTTAGATGCCCAGCTATTGAAAGCAATTGACATTTTCAATTAGAAAATTTTGCCAAAATCCTATCTGCAATGCATTGCACCCTGTAGTGGTATCCCTCTCACGTGGAGGGACCCACATACAATATATATATATATATATAAAGAATTCAAATATAGCTGCAAACGGTGCAGCTATATTTGATAGCTGCATCGTTTGTCCACCACTTATTTGCTAAATTGCTGACTTATGAAGCTAGCAAATTTGAAATTGGCTGCACAAATTTGCCTATAGATAGGTAAATTCATGCAAGAAGATGATATAGAGAGAAAGAAAGAAAAGCCAGAGAACAATTCTCTGAAGGATATTTTGAGAGAGAGTTTTATGTATTTTTAAGAAATAATTTCAAAAAAAGGGTGTGACAAAATAGTGAGAAAAATACTTTGGGGTATTTTTGAAAAACACTGTGAGTGTTACTATTTTGGGTTTATCTCTGTAACAACCTAGATAAAACTTGAAATTTAGAGATTTAATTAAGTTATTAAATTATTTAATTGTAATAATTTTCACATATTTATTATGTGAAAATGGGAGTTAATTATTAAGCACTAGAAGAGTATCAATAAATAGGATTGATATTAGTATACTTAGAGAACTAATGTAAAGAGGAAAACAAGTTGTGAACATATAACTATTCTTTTTATGTAGTAAATTTATTAAGGATGGAACATGTGTATATTGGGTTAGAAACTACCATTAGGGGCCGATCATGTTAAGTTGGGTAATAGGAAATTTAGTTTTTGTTAAGTTAAAATTGTAGTAAGGAAGATAGAATTGTGGTGGGATCCAAATACATAAAAGTCAACATTTTGGATAGTTAGACATAAATTAGAATTATTAAGAGAATAATTAAAATTTCTAAAAGAAAATGGGATGATTATCTACTTATGTATATATTAAATATTCAATAATAAACTTAATTATTATAGCCATTAGATCAAAGCAAACAAATTTACACCATCCAATTGTGATGACTTGGATATAAACTAGAAATTTCTCATCTTTTCTCTCATTTCTCATCACCAAATAGAAAACTTGAAGACACCAACTCTCCATACATACCATTCGGCCACTATAGGGTGTTCACCAAGGATTCAACAATTTTCAAGATAATTTCTAAATCTAAGCATGAATTTCTATTCTAGTATGACTAGGAGTGAGTTGTATGCTTGATTGGTGAAATTTTTCTTCCTTTCTTAATGAGTAATTCGGCCTATATAGTGAAGTGAAGGGAAAAATTTTATTTGTTTAAATTAAGTGCTAATTGAAGTGATGGGGAATTGGAGTTAAGGTTTATTGGATGGAAAAATTGAAAGAAATCAACAAAATGAAAAGTTAAAGAAAAGAATCATAGGGTTTGGCCTATTGAAAGATTTTTAATTTAATGTTGTTTTGGTGAAATAAGTAATAAATTTAGCTCTCTAGAATGTCAATTGAATAATTTTTAAGTCAATTTGAAGATTGAAAATAGAATAGAAAAGTTCCCAATTTTTAGAATTAGGTAAATTTGGGGATTTTGTCTTTAAATAGAATTAAATGTAATTGATGATATAAAAGTGATAAAATGAGTTCTAATTGAGTTAATTGAATTTTAATTAGAAGATTGAATTAAGAATTTAGAAATTTGACTATGTAGGGTTCGATCATAGTAGACTTGAGCAATGGAAATTGATGTTAATGTCATTGGTGTTTAAATTGAATCAATTAAGTATGAATTAGATATTTACATAAGTAATTAGAAATGAGAAGGAGTGAAATATAATTTCCCCAATTAGGGGTTAGTCAAAGTGGGAAATTGGAATTAAATTTATTAAACTTCAATTGAATGCTAATTAGATAAATTAGTAATTAAATTAGAAAATTTGTGAATTATAAGAACATTTTTCCCGAATTGGAATTTGACTATAGAAAATTGATAATGTATGTAAATGAATTAAGGTAATTATAATAGTTACCTAAACTTGTTAATAGAAGTAAAAATTTATTAGTTTTGGACATTTCAAAGTAATGAAATACTATTTAAATTGTAGACCAAAAGGATAAAGGCAAAGGCAAGGCGAGATCTACAGAAGGTTGTGAATTACCTTTTTGCTTGTGTTGAATAGTGGAGCAAAAGAGTTTCACAGTGAGTATTTAATAATATAATATTATATGTATTAATATTGTTTGAGACTATCTTTGTCTGAATTTTCTTATATAATAGTCAATTTTCTTATTGACTGATAAAGAGTCATATATTCGAAATAAACATAAAGTACTGATCATTTAATTATTACTGTTAATTTCCAATTGCCTCTGTACTGAAATTGGTCATATACTGTAAACCTTATTTTTACTGTAAAGCAGAAATACCCATCTGATGTGGGTTTATATCAGACCTTGTGCACATGGTATGCCTGCGAATAGGGCGAGCGTATCCGAACCCTATCTGGGAAGGGTAATCCTAGTCATAAGATCTGATTAGTCTTATGTAATTATTTACTGTTATTACTGGAGAGCAAGGCTTAGGCTAGTACTCTCAATTCCACTGGGAGACACACCGTCTCCATTTTACTGATTTCTGCTAAAAGAAAATACCACCGTATACTAGATATATATTGTTATTGCGTATGGTCTCATATATTCCCATTAAATTCTTTCTACTGTGATACTGAATCTATTTATTCTGCTTCTGCCTTTATATTATATTATTATTTACTCACTGAGCCTGTCTCAAATTTTAGTGGTTTATTATTTTTCAGGGGTTCTAGAGAGGTCGGCAAGGTAACTTCCAAGTTTCAGTACTTCACTTGGAGAGTGTCTTGCACACTGGGTTGTTTATATATATATTTTGTTTGTTTTTCAGTATTTAGAGCTCCATGGTACTAAAGTAAATATTGTATAATTATTACCAGTGATCAACATTATATATTGGTAATGTATGTTGTAGTGTGTGTATTGGAATTATTAATATTTAGTGTAAAAATTATAAGTATCGGAGTGTATAGATTGGATGGGTTTACTGGTTGAGATTCTGGGTAAAGATTTAAGGTTAAGGGAATTGTTTACTAGATTCTATGGGTTTTGGTGACTTTAAGTCTCCCTAAATCCTAAGATTGTCACACCCTAAAATATGGGGTGTGACAATTTCATTTTAATATTGTATTGTCTCTAGATTTAATATGGAGAAGACTCTCTTGTACCTACTATTTATAATAGTAGAAGTTTTATTCGGAATTTGTCCCATATACGTAGCCCAAAATTAAAGGTGAACCACGTTAAATTGCTGGTGTCATTTTTGTTGATTTATTATTCCGTATTTTTCTAGTAATTTATTTCGCTGCGCCCAACAAGTGGTATCAGAGCCACTTAGTGATCACATTAAAATTCTTAGTATGCTCTGTGGTTGGAGTATAGACTGATCTTCCACATCAGAAAAGATTTTATTGGGACTGAGGCAGAACTGTTGTCCCAAGCAGTGTCATATTTTGAGAAAAGAAATATACTGCATGGAAGAGAAAAATACGACGAATTTTTTGGTGTAATCCATTTCGAAAACGAGTGTAAAATAAGAAATTTGGTAAATAGTAACAACGCAATTTTTTTTGCATGTTACTGTTACATTAACAGGAAACAATAGTAACGTACAGTAGCAAGGAACTGTATAAGGGTGTACTGTTTATATGGTACTATTCAAGGGTACAGTTTATACGGTACTATTCAAGAGTACAGTTTATATGGTACTATTCAAGGGTATTGTTCATACGATACTGTTCACTGTACTATTCATCAAATAAGTTTTTTCTGCAGACTGCAAGTTATGGAAGCTAAGACGAGCAGAATGATCTATTTAAATGGTACAAACTACCGCATTTGAAGTAAAAAGATGAAAGATCTTCTTATTGTGACGAATATGCATTTGCCGGTGTTTACTACAATTAAACCCGAAGGTAAAACTAACGAGGAATGGGAGTTTGATCATGAGCAGGTGTGCAATTTCATCTGACAGTTTGTCAAATACAATATGTATAATCACATATGCAATGAGACTCATGCACAAACTTTGTGAAATAAGCTGGAGCTATTGTATGCTTTAAAGACTGGAAACAACAAGTTATTTTACTTGATAAAGCTGGTACAAGTAAAATACAGAGAAGGAACTTCCTTGCCATATCACTTGAACGAGATGGAAGGAATCTAGGACCAGTTATCCAGAATGGGAGTAAAACTTGATGAAATATTTGCTCTACTGGTGTTAGCCTTTCTGCCACAGTCATGGGAGATTTTGAAGATTTCCATTACCAATTCGATACCTAACGGTGTCGTAAATATGGAAAGTGTTAAAAGCAGTATTCTGAATGAAGAGATGAGAAGAAGATCACAGGCCTCATCTTCTTCATCACAATCAGATGTTATGGTTGCAGAGTCTAGAGGAAGGAGACAATCTAGGGAGCAGAACTCTAGAGGCAAGAGCAGAGGGAAGTCAAATAAATATGTCAATGTTGAATGTCATCACTGTAAGAAGAAGGGCCACATCAAAAAGTTCTGCCAAAAGTTCAAGAAGGAACAGGAGAACCGAGACAAAGTTGTGAAGAAAGATGACAGCAGTGATGATGAGCAGACAAATATCATAGACGAGTTCAATGTCGTTTATGATGAAGATATTGTCAATCTTGCATCTCATAAGACCAGCTGGGTACTTGATAGTGGTGCTACCATTCATGTTACTTCGCATAGAGATTTTTTCTCATCATACACACTTGGAGATTTTGGTGTTGTCAGAATGGAAAATGAAAACCTTTCAAAGGTTATTGGCAGATGAGATGTTTACTTGGAAACATAGAATGGTACCAGACTAGTTCTGAAAGATGTCAGACATATTCTAGACATGCGCCTGAATTTGATCTCTGTACGCAAACTTGTAAATGAAGGATATTGCAGCACCTTCATTTATGACAAATGGAAACTTTCAAAAGGCTTCTTAGTAATGACTAGAAGTGAAGAGCATACAACACTGTATGTAATGCAAGTAAAATTCTCCACTGACACGGTTAATGTCGTGGAGAAAGACAGTGCAATGGAATTATGGCACAAGAGACTTGGCCACATGGGTGAAAAAGGAATAACAAGTTTAGCCAAGAAGAAAATGCTGCCCAGAATGGATGAAGTACATTTGGAGAAATGTGTTGATTGTTTAGTAGGAAAGCAAAACAGAGTTGCTTTCAACAATTCCCTTCCTTCCATAATGAATAATGTGCTGGATCTGATTCATTTAGATTTGTGTGGGCCAATGCTAAAGTCACTTGGTGGTGCTCAGTATTTTGTAACTTTCATTTATGATCATTCAAGGAAGATGTGGGTATATCTTTTGAAGACAAAGGATCAAGTGCTAGATGTCTTCAAAGAATTTCATGCATCAGTTGAGAGACAGACTGGAAAAAGGCTAAAGTGCATCCGGACAGACAACGATGGAGAATACATTGGGCCATTTCATGCTTACTGCAAAGAGCATGATATCCGGCATCAGATGATACCTCCAAAGACACCGCAGTTAAATGGTTTAGCTGAGAGGATGAACAGAACTTTGATGGAAAGAGTCAGATGTCTACTCTCACATGCAAAGTTGCCTAAATTTTTTTTGGGGTGAAGCCATACTCACAGTTGCACATGTGTTGAATTTTTCACCCTGTACTCCTTTCAAGATGGATGTTCCAAACAAAGTATGGTCACGAAATGATGTTTCCTATGATCATCTGTGGGTGTTTGGTTACAAAGAATTTGTTCATATCCCAAAGGATGAGAGGTCCAAACTTGATGCCAAGACAAGACAGTGTATTTTTATTGGCTATGGTCAAGATAAATTTGGCTATAGATTTTATGATTTTGTTGAGAAGAAACTTGTCAGGAGTCGTGATGCTATATTTGTTGAAGATGAGACCATTGAAGATATTGACAAGATGGAGAAGGATGTTCTTGATTCCAATGGTGACTCATCAGATTTGGAATTAATTCCTCCAACATCGGTGCCAATAGAGGTTGGAGATGAAGACTAGGTTGATCCACCTGATGAAGATGATGTTCCTATAGAAGTTGATTCTGAAGACGAGGATGATGAGGAAGATAATGATTTTCATTATCCAGTACTAACACCTATGGCTTATCCACCTCCATTGAGGAGAGGTGAAAGAATGAGATATCCATCTACCGGATATCCTCGTGATCAATATGTGACACTCACTAACGCGAGAGAACCTGAAAGTTTTGAAGAAGCCATAGATGATGAATCCAAACAGAACCTGAAAGTTTTGAAGAAGTCATAGATGATGAATCCAAACAGAAATGGATTGAAGCAATGCAAAGATGAGATGAAATCCTTGCACAAGAACAAAACTTTTGAATTGGTGAAGTTGCCTAAAGGAAAAAAAGCTTTGAAAAACAAATGGGTGTTCAAGATAAAGAATGAAGAACACAGTTCCAATCCGAGGTACAAAGCTAAACTGGTTGTCAAAGGATTCAGCCAAAGGAAAATGATTGACTTTGATGAGATTTTCTCACCAGTTGTGAAAATGATATCCATCCGCACAGTGTTGGGTTTAGCAGCAAGCCTTGACCTGGAGGTTGAGGAAATGGATGTTAAAACAGCCTTCCTACATGGTGATTTGGAAGAAGAGATATACATAGAGCAACCAGAGGGTTTCAAAGAAAAAGGGCAAGAGAATTATATTTGCAGATTGAAGAAAAGCCTCTACAGCTTAAAATAAGCACTGAAACAATGGTATAAGAAGTTTGAGTCTGTTATGGGGGAGCAAGGCTACAAGAAGACTACTTCAGACCATTGTGTTTTTGTGAAAAAATTCTCTGATGATGATTTCATTATTCTCTTGCTCTATGTGGATGATATGTTGATTGTTATCCAGAATGCTTCCACAATCAACAGCTTGAAAAAGCAGCTAAGTAAGTCTTTTGCCATAAAAGACTTAGGGCCAATAAAGCAAATTCTTGGCATGAAAATTATCAGAGACAGAAGCGCCAAGAAATTGTGATTGTCACAGGAGAAGTACATTGAGAAAGTACTTCAGAGATTCAATATGGATAAAGCTAAAGCGATTAGTTGTCCTTTTGTTAATCATTTTAAGCTGAATTCCAAGTAGAGTCCTTATACAGAGAAAGACAAGGAAGAAATGAAAAAGATTATATATGCTTCAGCAGTTGGAAGTTTGATGTATGCCATGATGTGCACACGACCAGATATAGCTCACGCAGTTAGAGTTGTGAGTAGATTCCTTTCAAATCCTGGAAAGGAACACTGGGCTGCAGTAAAATGGATTTTCAAGTATCTTCGAGGTACTTCCAAAATATGCCTATGTTTTGGAAATGCCAAACCTATGTTGGTTGGATACACAGATGCAAATATGGCTGGCGATGTGGACTCGAGAAAGTCTACTTCAGGTTACTTGATTACCTTTGCAAGGGGAGCTGTGTTATAAATCAAAAATACAAAAGTGTGTTGCACTGTCAACTACTGAAACAGAGTTTATAGTAGCAACAGAAGCTTATAAATAATTGCTATGGATGAAAAAGTTCTTAAATGAACTTGGTTTGCAGCAAGACAGATATCAATTATTCTGTGACAGTCAAAGTGCTATTCACCTTGAGAAAAATATATCCTTTCACTTTAAATCAAAGCATATTGACGTGAGATATCACTAGATCAGGAATATGCTAGAGAAGAAGCTACTACATCTTGAGAAGATTCATACAGAGGAAAATGGGTCGAACATGTTGACAAAGATTCTACCAAGGCCATACTTTGAGTACTATCGATCAGTTGCAGGAATGGTGGAGCCCTCCATGTGATCAGGAGAAAAAGATTTGTTGTGGTGTTCCTCTCACATGAGGGACCCACACACAATATAAAAAAAAAATGAGAATTCAAATATAGCTGCAAATGGTGCAGCTATATTTGACAGCTGCACCGTTTGTCCAACGCTCACTTACTAAATTGCTGACTTATGAAGCTAACAAATTTGAAATTGGCTGCATGAATTTGCCTATAAATAGGCAAATTCAAACTTCTTCCAACTCTCCTCTTGACCAGAGAAAGCACCATAGGTACCGAATAATTTTTTCAGAGTTTCAAAATTCTGCTTAGAAGCTTTACAAAAAACAAGAAGATCATCAGCAAAAATAAAGTGACTTAGAGCAACACACCTCCTAATCCGAATGGGTTCAAAAGTGCCATCACTTACCATTAATATTGTCTTCTTTCTTATTTTCAAACACTCGATTAGTAACATTCACAGTATGCAAAAATTTTCTTTCATTAGTAGATATCACTAACCAGCGACATTACTCATTTCAACACTCATAAACTTTTAAAAATTTCAATAGTAAGACTTTTTTTTGTTGGTGAAAAAGAAAAGTTTACTTGGATTTTTCTTCTTAATGTGTGTGGTACTTATTTATCATGGATATTTTTTACCTACACTGGGTGTATACATCACAACAAATAAGAAAGTGACACGTATGTATGACTGATTTACACATTGGCATTGGATGATTGACACGTACTTAATTATTTAAACTAATGAATATGTGTCAATCATCTATCGATTTGGTGTATAGGTAGGGACATACACTTAGTGTAAGTAAGAATTTTGCATTTATCATACATGCGATGTCAATAAATTTAGGTAATTTATGAATTTGAGCTGGTAATAAATATTACAATAAATTAACAAATTCATGTTAGAAATTATGAAATTTTAAAATATGTAATAAAATTACAAAAAGGTAAAATTTTAAAATTTCTTTTGTAATTAAACCTAATTTTTTTTCAAAAATATATTGTTTTCACATATAAACGATTTGCATTAATATTTTCATGCAATATGATAAATTGATACAAAAATAATTATTTGTAGGGAAAAAAAATATTGATACCATATTGAGCTAGTAGCTAGTGGTTGAATATGCGTTGTAATGCAGATAATTAAAACTCTAAACTCCAATAATCTTATTCTCTTTAAGAATTTCAAAGGTGTAAAAAAAAAAAAAAATACAAATAGCACTCGTTTTTTTATTTATTTATTATTATTATTATTTAAAGACTAGCACTGCTCATTTAATATTTGATTGAGACCATTTGCTATAAACATTCCATGTGAGTGAAAAAATAGAAAAAAGAAAATATGTTTTGATTATAATATCAATTCAATATATTAAGGAAAGTACATGTATATATATATATATCTTAATTTTAAATATTAACCAAGTATATTTTCTTCTCATTTGCCAATGATGGCTTAGCTGAGATAGTTAGGCTTGAGGTCTTGGGACAAGAAAGTCCTAGGTAATATGAGTTGTAATTGATCCTAATTTGTATAATAATTTATATTTGATTTGTATAAAAATATTTCTTGGCTATATATATATATATATATATATATATTCTTTTCATTTCTCATCTTCTTAAACAAATTCTAAATATTTTGTTAAAAAAAATCTAAATAACCTTTTGTTTTTTTGGAATGAAATAAAATTTGCACATTTAAGTATAATTTAATAATAAGGTGTAAAATCTAATAGTAAGGTATATGATCTAAACATAGATTTAAGTTAATTGAAATATTCTCTCAATACTTAAAAATAACAAAAACAATGGAATAAAGTCTAAATGTTAATAGTGAACCTAGCTATAATTGCAAGAGTTTCTTTATAATAAATGAATTACAAATGTGAAATTGATTTGTAAATAAATTCAAAATATAATTCATTTATAAATGAATTCACATATTTAGAAAGATACAATTTAAAATATGAAATTCAATTGAATTTCATAATTTTATGTTTGGAACAAATCTATAATTGAATTAATTTTTTTATTATTTCTTAAATTACCCTCAATATAATAAATATAATTAGAAAAAATAAAACATCTAAAAAATAATTATATTTTATATTTATAAATATAATAAAAAAATTAATTGGAAGAAAAATAAGTAAAAAAAAAAGTAAAGAGAAAAATGTTAGAGAGAGAGAGTAGTAAAAAGAGAGAGAGAGAGAGAGAGAGAGAGAGAGAGTAGACATGTTCATGGGTTGAACCTGAACTTGAAAAATGTTCATTTTTTCAAAGGCACAGTCCATAATTTTCTTCACTAATTGTGACCCGTGGCCCGATCTATGAACATGTTTAGAGGGACTGAACTTGAAAAATGTTCATTTTTTCAAAGGCACAGTCCATAATTTTCTTCACTAATTGTGACCCGTGGCTCGATCTATGAACATGTTTAGAGGGAAAAGAGAAGGGAAAGAAATGAGAGAGAAATAATATGAATAAAAGATGAAGAAAAAGAAATGTATTTTTATCCTTAATATTATTTTGTTACTTTTATGAAATTCATTTGGAAATTTTACCTATTTTGATGGAATTTGATTTAGTTATGTTTAATTCCATAAAATTAAATTCATAAAATTGAAATTCATATTTTTTTTAATGTTCCAAACACATGACTTTTTAAAAATGTGGAATTCGAAATGAATTTCATAAATTTTTGTGGAATTTATTTGTTCCAAATAGACTGTAAACCTGTAAGGAAAATGTGGCCTAAATCTAGTGATTCAAATTATGAGCCTTATCAAAATTTATCAAATCTATTATATGGTGACTGATAAGATTGGGGGTGGCACCTAATTTTTATAAAATCTCATTAATTTGTTGTTTTTATCTGTATAGTGTATAACAGCAGAGTGATATCACTTACTAGCTTTCACCTATATAAAAAAAAAAAATTATCATTTATGATTTGATCCTAGGAATCAAACGATCGTCAATAAAGAAATGAATAAAATTCCTTATCAACTAAATTAATCCTTAGTTAATTTATTTTTTTTTAAGTATTAAAAAAATTAAATTCCTCAATAAAAAAAAAAAGAAGATTTAAATTGGCACTCATAAGAATAATTGCACTCTCAATTGAACAATAAATTCAATTCGAGTTCCTCATTATGCCAATGCTAAAAAAAATTAAATGAAATATATTACTTATCAAATATATATTCTTATAAATATTGGAGTTTATATAGTTTTGAAATTCGAGAATCCAATTATATATAAACTCATTCAATATTTTATATTTAATTCATGTAGGATTTATATCTTAACATACAAATTTTTTTTTTTTTTGTTAGATTATACTTTAATTGTGCAAATGTGCACTGTAAATAGAAGGTGGAGGGGGGTATATATACATAACATAAGCAAATTCCTAAAGTGAAAGTGTCTTTGGAAACCATCCTAGTAGACTAGAAAAGAGAGAGGGGGAGGAGTATTCGCTTATAGCCTTTCGGTGCTTGAATTCTACTTTCCTTCTCTTTTATATCTTTCTTTTGAACAGATATCTTGCAACAATGGAATCAATTGTTTCTCTGCTTCAATCTTTTGCATAATTGGGTATCATATTATAATGTCCTTATCCTTCAATGTTGGAACAAGATGCTCTTAGCTTAGACAAAAAGCAAAACCCAAACCTGCAATTTCTGACTTCTCTCTCATTCTCATAATTCTCTTCCCTCTCTTTTTATTGCTTTCTTTTGACTCTAAAATCTCCCAGCATTTATTGCACCCTCTTGGGTTTTTGCTCTTTTGAAAACTTTTGCCCGCTTTCTTGAATTCAATAAACTACCAAAAAAAAAAAAAAAAAATTCAAAACAGAGGCCTGTTTCTTGTTTCTCTAACTATGGCTATAGATGTCTGTTCAGAGATTTCAAGTGCGGGAATTAGTCCAAGAATCTCATTTTCTCATGATCTCAACCAAACTACAGATTCTGTTTCCATTGAAGATTGTCATCGTAGATTAGATTCATCTTTATTGGATTCAGATTTTGATTTCTGTATTAGCACAAGCTTTGTTCAAGAATTGTCTTCTGCAGATGAGCTCTTCTCCAATGGCAAGATCTTGCCTATAGAAATCAAGAAACACTACTTTGTTTCTACTAGAGAAAATGTTCAACCAAAGCCTGTCCCTTCTCGGCCGAAGCAAATTAGTACTGATAATACAGAGAAGAAGCTACTCAAAGAGTTCTTGTCAATGAGTATTGATGCAGAGGAAAAGCCTGCATCAAAATCATTTTGGCAGTTCAAGAGAAGCAATAGTCTAAATTGTGATAGTTCTCGAAGTAAAGGCCTAATTCGGTCACTACAGTTTCTTTCAAGAAGCAACTCTACTGGGTCAGCTCCAAATCCTCCAAAACAAACAATTTTCTCTAACAAAGAAACTCAGAATCAGAAACCTCGTTTGCAAAAACAACACTCTGTCCCAAGTAGAAAATGGCCACCGGCGAGTTCAGGGGCATTTTACTCTTATAATTCAGGCCAGAAGCCTCCAATGTTAAGAAAGTGTGGGTCTTATGGTAATGGGGTTAGAATTAGTCCTGTCTTGAACATTGCACCTCCTTACATTTCCAAAGGAACTGTCAATCTTTTTGGTTTTGGTTCACTGCTCTGTAATGGTAAGGTTAAAAAGAAGAAGAGATAGTTCTATATTCAAGATTGAATCTTTTTAAAGTACAGATGTATTTAGCTGTCTATCATTTTGGTTAATGGAATTAGCATGTGATCTCATATCTGTAAATTGAAAGGAAAAAAAAAAAGAAAAGAAAAGAAAATTGTAGTGAGAAAATGATTGGATCTTGAGAAACTGCTACAAGAGTCAAGAGGGTTGGTTATGGAAAGTGAAAACTACAGTGGAAAAGAATTGAAATGTTGGGTTGATAGTGATTGTTATGTTGATACCTATCTATATGATAAGAGCTTGGGGGACACATAAACAAGGTATTGTTCTTTCATTTGATACCATTACCACCCCATATGCTTTTCTTTTCTTTGTTATCCTTTCAATTCTTTTCTTGATTTAAAACATTTTAATTGTGGCTCTTTTATCTTCTTTTGATCTTTGATTGAAGCTTCTCTTTGGCTTTTTCTTTTGTGCATATAATAAAAAATAAAAAATATGCTTCAATTCAATTTGACCATAGTATGGGTCCTCTGTTTTTGGTCTTTTTGTTCTATTTCTTGATTGGAGACAAAACAATTGCTACTTGCTACAATGAAGTGGTTTCAGAAATAAAAATTAATGATTAATGATTAATGATTAAATATTTCCCTTTTTTTTAAATTTGCTCTTCTAAAAGAATGGTTTTATTTATTTTGTTGGTTCTGGCTTACCTTTCACAACCACCTTCTCAACATGTTCCAACAAATACATCTGCAGTTTCTGATTAGATGGAATATCTTATATTCTCATCATTTTTAAAACAACTAACCAATAAATTTTATATATACATAAATATAAAAAGCTCTTAATCTAAATCCCATCTAACTGAAAGTACCCATAATCTAAATATATTATACAAAGACCTTAAGTATTTTTAAATTACATCATTCAAATGTAATCAATTCTGGTATTTATCAACAAATTTATTATATATGGTACTTGTGACAACAAAGGTAAATGATTACCAAGATATAGGAACCCAACCATGCACATTCCTGTTACCTAAGCCTATATGCCACAGTAGAAGTCATTCCACCCAATAAGGTGGATACTTTTTATTAGATTTGATCATGGGGTCAAGGAATTTGCCTGATCTATTTGTTTTGATTAACTTAAAAAATTAGGTTTGAGAAGGGATATCATCGAAATATAATTGATGTGCTGAAAATAAGGATTATATATGTTCACGGCTATGAATAATCAACTTTAATAGAATGAACCAAAATCAAACAATTACATATAATATATACGGCTGATGACAAAATTAAAAGAAAAAAAATATATATTTTACTATCATGCTTCTAACAAATTAACTAATCTAACTCTACCACCAACACATTGGATTCTAGACAAAATACTGTTGATCAGAAATTCTGACATATGGCGATAGGCCTCCTGTGTCAAATGTATACCATCCCAGCTTATGTGTTGATGTGGATTAGAGCAAGCAACAACACCAGGTGACCCACACATCCTGATTCCATCATAGTTATACAATCCTCCAGTGCCACAGCAAGCTCTCAAAAGTGCTGTTTGATAAAATCCAAGAGATGGGTTGCGGAGAACTGATTGGAAGGCAGTGTAATAGTGATATGGAGAGTGTCAGCAATGAGTTTCTGGATCGTCTGGATAAGCAGAAATAGAAACGGAAACCCAAATAGGGGTATTTTATCAATAGCAAATACTAAGTAATAACTTTTGATTCGGGGCGAGTAATGAATCTTTTTATGTGGAAAAATACTGATTTTAACTTTTGATCCAAGATAAATTATGGAGCTCATTTTATATGAAAAAATACTGATTTTTGAGCTCTACCATATCATCTCACTAAGTTTAAATGAGCTTGTTTCGAACCCCAAAATCAGTCATTTAGATTGTTTTCAAGCCACTTTTAGTTTGTGCCAATTTTGAACTTTCTATTTCGGTTGTGTTTTGTCATGGATTATTTCCTTACGTTATTTTAGGATTTGAAAAACATATGTAAGCCTCCATTTAATCTTTTAGAGGCAGATTTTAATATTACAAACTGATTTTACGAGTTAATTCTCTTTGAACGCTTACACACTGCGTCAAATAATCAGCATAGAGTATGACTGCCTGAAGAAATTCCTGTCTGAGCAATGTTAGAGATTGCTGAAGATAGTTGTTATGATACAAAGCAAAAGCATTGAGTCCTTTGAGGCAGCCCTTATCATCATAAGCCAAGGGGTTTTGTGAAGGGAATGAGGACAGATATATTGGGAAGTAGCCAACAGGAAAGTTTCCAAGAACAACTACCCTCACAGCACCAAGCCGAATTTCCTCTCCAACAGCCTCGATGATTTCCCCAACTACATAAGGCACGTATGTGCGAATTTCTTCGATAGATTTGCCTTGGAAGAAGGCATAATTGTCGTCATTGCCACCAATTTCACCCACCATAAAAAAGAGACCTCCTGAGTCTTGCACATTTTGATTGAGATGTCTTCTGAACAAATCAAGCTGAACAAATAGAGGACTATTAGTAGACAGAGCATGAATGCCCCTTGCAGCAAAAATTAAACGGTCAAGTGCAGTACTTTCTGCTACTGCAAAATTGACACCATGTTCAAACGAAACATTCCTTTGCAGATATGGATTGAGGAGGGGTAGTCAAAGTGCTGTAGCAAGATAATCAATCATGAGAAGCCCATCAGAGCACCGGCCAGTAGGCCTGTGAAATGTTGTTTGACCATAAGGAAAACGAGCAGCATATGATGCTCCAGTTCCACCAACAGGCCCAATCCGGATTAGATTACCAGTGTCAGAGATCAAATCTCCAAAGTCCGAACTGATATATGGCTTGAAACGGGCATATTGGTCCTGCTTTTTGGGCAAAACTTAAATGTAACAAAGAAAAAACAAACAATAAAAGAATGGCAACGAAAACTTTTGTGGAAGGCATTTCTTTGTATGAATAAAGAGCCAGAGGGGATTAATTGTAGAGTTGCCTATATATAAGCTTTGGTTAGTCCATATAGAATAAGGAAAGGAAAATTAATAGTTATTAATAAGTATATAAGCTTTGGCGGTGGCTTGTATATATTAATGCACCTATAAAGAAATTTTTAAATGCATAAGCCGAACATGAAGGTGCACTCTTGAACTCAACTGAAGAGAAAATTTAATCTCGATTGACGTATAAACTCACATGAAAATAACCCTAATCAACTGAACCAAAAAAAATGTAGAAACATTCTTTTATATATATATATAAATATTTCATATACTCTTTTACTATAATACTATATCCATCATTGTAAAAATTAAAAAAATAATAATAATAAGATAGAAATTAATTCAGGAAATAATTTAAAATTAAGAACCCACATTAATTGTGGCCAAATATTACAAAAGTTGCGATTCCTTTTTTTTTTTTTTAATTGGAATAGATATTATTAATGGATTAAATCAACTGCCAATACATCATTGATAAAGAAGGGAGGTGCTAAATTCCACTCCATTAGACCAGACATGGAATCTGCTGCCCTTGCAAGAATATGGGCTACCTGATTCGCTCATCTTCTAACAACTGAGAAAACACAATTAAAAATGTCCCTCTGGCAAGGGCCTTACAATCATCAACAATGAGTCCAAAAATAGACAGATCCTTGTACGAGCCTTGAAGTGCATTAAACAGAAGCTGTGAATCCATATCTCTACAATAACATCACTTGTCCCCATCTGCTTGAGCCAACTAAGCGCTTCAAGGCAGCTCATTGCTTCTGCCAATTGAGGATCCAGTTGTCCTCTAATAAGACCAGTCCGTGCTGCAAACATCTCCCCATGAGCATCTCTGATAATGCAACCAAAACCCACCCTCCGAGATGCTTGAAATATTGCCGCATCCACATTACATTTTTGTTGTCCCAACTCAGGTCTCTGCCAGTGTGTGATGACTTGTCCTCCATCGTTTTGCTTGTGTACAGCTTGACTCACTTGGGCACTTTGCCATTGTGTCAAGATAGAAAGTGAAGAACTCACAGTGTGAGCTTCGTTCTGACGCTTGTGGTTCCATACCAGGTCATTCCTGTTTGCCCAAATCCTCCAAGTTAGCATCGCTGCAATGCAAAGATCCTGTTTAGATAGCCTGCCAACCACACAATCCCACCATTCAGCAAAGCTAGTGGCAGAAAAAATTAACTCTCTTACTGGCGAAGCTCTCCACACCATTCTAGCATAGGGACACGTTATTAAGGCATGAAGAGTATTCTCATGGCTGCCATGGCAAACCGGGCAAGAATCATCAACTGTAACAGTTCTTCTTTTCAACGCATTCAACGTTGGTAAACAACCTCTCCAAATCAAACATCTTACTTTTGCTGGGACTGGCAAATTCCACAAACTACTCCACTTCACAAAGTTGGGATTCCTTCACCTTGTAACCATGTTCATCATGCATCATTTGTTATTGTTCCAACTAATTTTCTAAATTTCGTATTCTCAAAAAAGTTATGAATATAGTCTGCGTAACTTTATAAAAAATTACTTTTCTTTGATATTGAATTATATATTTATGAAGCTTCTATTTTTTAAATTTGATGGAAATTGTACTTTATATATAAAGCTTAATTATTATTTTTTTTTGTTAAGTTTTTACATATTTTATTTATATAAAAAAATGTATATTATATATTAAATAACTTTTGTTTCAATGGTAGAAATAGAAATTGATAGTTATTAACTCAATTAATAAAAAATTATCAGCTTGTGCTAAAATTATTTCAATATTTATCTATAATCTATCAACATTAATTGCTATTGTAAATTAGGCTTAATAATAATAATAGTAAATATTTTATTGCATTTGTAATTGTATAATATTATAATATAATACCAAGAGTTTTTAAAAAATATTATATAGTAAATATTAGCAAATATCGAAAAAATGTAATTTATTGATACTTTTAAATAATTATTTTAGTATGAAGTTTCAAAAGAGGTATAATTTTGTATTTTATAAGTTGCTCTATAATAGCATTTTCTATTTTATGTGGTACTTATTTTAGTATTGAGTTTTTAGTTTTTCTGTCATTAGAAATTTCTTGAGTCTTCAATTTATCTTTCATATTATTACATTTTTATAAATTGAACTAATGAAACAATTAACTAAATTTATAAAGTTAAAGATTATAATTGATTTTCAAGGCTATATTAATAATTTGAAACAATATGTCTAAATATCAATTTAACCTTGTTAGATTATAATGATTAATGTATTTTTTAGAATTTTGGATATACGATATTGTAACTAATTTTCCAAATTAGAGTAATATATATGTCATTAAAAGGTTAAAGTAATATAATATATACGATATTTTTAGCAATTTTTGTAAATGTTAGTTAATAATGAAAGATTTAATACAATAATTATACATATGTCTATATAAAAGTGTTATCATTTTCATTCACATTCATAACAAATTATTAAATCTAAGTATTTCCTCAGCAATAGTATTTTTAAAATGATTGCTATATTAATATTATAAAGTTTTTTAGGGAATATAAATATTTTAAAATTAAAAATTTTGATTTGGGCTTCGGATTGAATTATTGTTGGTCCAGTTCTTCTTCAATCTTTATTTTGGACTAATGTTTTAGTATCTATATATATGACTCCAAACAATTATATATAGACATATAGTAAACATCATAGAGAATTACAACTTTTTTAATTTTTTTTAAAAAAATATTCTTTTATCTTTTTAGATTTTTAAAAATGCTCTTTTTTATTTGTGTATTTATAATATATTTTTGATATATTTATAATATATTTGTGATATATTTTTAAAAGTAGAATATTTTTAAAATATAAAATTTAATAAGTATATTTTTAAAAGAAAAAAAAGATATATATAAAAATATTTTATCTTTTAGAATGTTGTGTAAAAACCACTAAATATAATTCATGCACCCACTCAAAAATTTATATTGGGCCACTCAGAAAAATTTGTAAATTGAATCATGAAAAAACCATCGTGATAACAGGAGAAATACATAGGAGTTTAGTGAGCCGAAGTGGATAAGGTGAACAGCTCGGCCAGCACATCCCATTACTGGTCCAACTCTTCCCCATCAGAATGACAGGTCCAGAAGGAAACTTAAATGAAAACACTATATATACTGAGACATGGTTGAGGTATGCCAATAGATATACTTACAATTTACTTTCGTTTAATCGCTTCATAGTTCGATTCTAATTTGATCGTCGGAGTGTAACTACTGGGCAAGCCCCCGAAGTTTTGATCTCAGGTTCAACATATCCGCAGGTCTATTTAAGGTCTCTAACAAGATTCAGTTCAACATCACGCTCCTGTGGACAAAAGTAATTTCACAAGTTATCACATCCAAATTTGCAGTGCTAAATTGAAATCTAAGAGCTAATATAAACCTAAACAGTATAATTCCTAGTGATCTGGGAAACAATATGAATTTGATTAGCGCAATTAATTTTTATTATTATTATTTTTTTAATTTAGTTTCCACTAAAACTCAAACTAACAAATTTTCAATTTTAAGCACAAATCTAATGTATTTATATATATAATAAAAACTGAGTTTAAGTGTTTGGTTTAATGGTTGGGAGCCAACTAATATTTTTTTGACTCTTAACAATTAGGTCAATCCATTTAGTAAAGAAAATAAAATAACAGTTGATAGCTGTTTAGAGTCCAAACAATTGTTATTTTGAAAAGCTCTATTTTAAAACTTTTTTTCCAACAACTAATAGCTAATTTAATTTTTAATAAAAAGATTTTTTTAAATTAATTTTTATATAAGTATAATGATAATAAATAATTATTAAAATATTATAAATAATATTTATAAAAATTATCATATTCATGTTTAGAAGAAAAATAAAAAAAAATAATTAATTATAAATTTTCAACTAGTAATTTTATCATTCTTGTAAATTTTGTATCATACATTAAAAAAAAATAACTAATATATATAATAATATATCAAAAATAAACTATACCCTTAATTGCCATTTAACATTTTAACAGCAAAACTAATAAAATTTTACCAAACGATTATATTCTTCAGCTATCAGCTAACAACTACTAACAACAGCTAAATCAAACAGGCTCTAAGAGTTTTTCAGAAAATTTTTCATCATATTTTAAGTAATTCTTTCAAAAACTAAATTTATATGAAATCACTTTAAATTAAATTATGAAGACACCTCATTGATTTTTTTTTTCACATCATTGTATTTGTGTAGTTTCTAATTAAGAATTTGTACGGACATATATATATATATATATAATAAACTTGACTCATATATTTTTTTGTATACTAATATTTAAAATTATCAAAATGTAATATTTAAATTGAATGAAAAATAATAATAATTCATATATGTTAAAATATTTTAAGAAAATAAAAATTGAATAAAAAAATATGATCAAAATTCATGCAAAGTATGAGCATGCGAATACAACCACTAAAGTAAAATTTCATTTTAATTTTGTTCTAATTGATATATGATTAATTTTGATGATTTTTTTTTTTTTTTTTTTTTTTGATATAAAGGGAGGAAATACCCAACAGAAACACACTAGACTATACAACAAGGGTAACTTTATCCTTTAATATATCTAACCAAATTGGTGACAACTATTTGTGATTTGAGAGATTCAAATCTAAAATCTCTCACTTTCCACATCCTTAAAAGGGATGAGAAGATCAATCAAACTACACCTGATTGGCTTTTGATAATTCTATTTGAGATAGGAATCTACTATTATAGATAGGAATCTACTATTACATCTCCATATAAATATAATGTTTGTTTAACTTTTGCTATGCATGTTAATAACAAGAAAAGCAAACACCAATATTTGAATTAATAGACGAATGTATTGTGATTGATGATTTTAAAAAGTTTGAATATCACTTCTTCATTCAAATAACTGATTGATGAAATTTCTTATCAACCTAACTGTGTTATATAAATCACCACTCATTACTCATTTGGTCTCATGTGTCCATATACAATTATCTGCTCTCATTCAAAACCCTAATCATAATAATTGCCATTATCTCTCCGAATAAGGAGAGACAAAAACTAGTGGAAGTTAGCAAAACCAATTCCTTTCAGTGTGTGCGCTACGCGGTCTTATTGGAATTTGATATATTCTTGGTAAATAATCAGACTACTTAAACTCGACTGATAAGTATTGAACAGTTGGCTGAGTTCAATATGGAATTTGGTTATATCACTCTTGTATAATTTTAGTGGTCAAGGGTTGCCATGCTTGCTCAAAACGTCTACATTTTGTTGAAAGATTTACTTTGACTAATAATCAACAGCAAGTCAAAATGAAGCCTTTCTTAGCTATCTTTTGGTTTTTACCATTTTTTCTACAAGATTATATATGATCATCAAGATTTACCATTTTTTAGCAAAAGGATGAGATAATCTTCACTTGTGTTTTTGCCAAAATAGTATTTGACCGCCTGACAGCAAACAAACATTTGTTAATTTATAAGGAGCTAGCCAGTTGTGCCGCTTGAGTCCATATGTCCACTCTCATAAATCAGAAATCATCCCCTTCAGCGGTGAAATAAGTCGTTTCTGCCTCTTTTGTGTCAAAACCATTAGAACATTAACAGGTGGGCTAAAAAGGCCAAGTACACAATAATATCATGCGGAGTCGTTTAATATTATTGGAATTAGATGCTCAAATAAAAAAGGAAAAATAAAAGAGGAAACTACACCAATATAATTTTTTTAACTTTTTTTTCAAAAATATTCTTGTCTTTTTAGGTTTTCAAAAATGTCACTTTTTTTTTTTTTTTTTTTTATACTATGATATACTTTTGAAAATGAGACATTTTTTAAATAGAAAATTTAATAAGTTGTATTTTTTTTTTAAAAAAAAAAGGGAAGACATGAAAATATATATATATTTTTAGGTGTTTGTATAAAAACTCCAAAATAAAATTCCTTGAAACTTGATGAGGAATAAATATGAAGGTAAAAATTAACCTCCCGCTTCCAAGGCCCAATTTTGGATGAGCGAGCCTGGTGAATTTGGGCTACGGTAGCAAAGGCCCAAAGAGGCTACAACTCGAAAATAGCATCTCCTGGTCTAGACATCAAAGCATTATTATTACAGAGCACCCCCGAGTTCGAGCCCCCTGACAGTCACTTGAAGCTTGATCCATCTCCTTATACCAGCTCCATCTCAAGCAAACTCGAGAGATTGAACCACACAGTAATCCTCACTCTCTAGATAGCTAGTCAAGCATGTCAGGACAAATTTATCTTGACTGCCAAGTAAGAGGTAATGTTCAGAGCGTCATGGCTCACAACGGCACGCTGCATGGCAGTAGCAGTGTTCTTTTCGTATAACAGTCAATATGACAGAATGAGCTTGACATGTCTGATTGCTCATCTGTCCCTTTCGATGTTACTTATCCACCTCCGTGATGAAGGCATGTGTCCTCCAAATGGATCCAACAAATCATAACTGAGAGTATAAACAGACATTCTCACCTGCCAACAGGTTCAGGTTCGTTATATAACTTCTTATTACCTCTTTCTCTCACTAAAATATTCTCTATCAAAGTTGATCATCTTCTTTGAGAACCCTAAGGGATTAAACCGCTGACTTAGGCATAGTAGAAGTCTTGCCAAGTCTAAACTTGACATTTTGATGCTAATTGTTTATTTTACAAGTCCAAGAAACCATCATAAGCTCAAACCAATGTAGGACAAACCCACCATCTATCTTTGAAGATTTTTGGATCATCAAGGCTAGTAGGAAATGTTCAATAATGCCATTCAATACTTAAAATTAAAATTTTCAGCATTTAATTGTTTTAAGTTGTTTAGTAATACTTGTTTTAAAAGTCTCAATTAAACTAAAAATCACTTATAACAGTAAGTCAAAATTATTAACTTAAAATTTGCACTGAATGTAATAAGTAATTAGATTTTTCAATATTCTTAAAATTTAAAAATTATATCACATATTTTATTCAACACTTAAAAATTCAACACTTAAATTTTTAATTAAAATTTGAATAATTGATATTAATTCATCAAACCATCACAACTGACAACTAATAATTAGAGGATCAATATTTTAATTATAATATTTTAACTACTAGATTTTGAAACTCTACTCCAAATTATAAGTTTACCAAATTCTTGTACTAATTATCAGCCAATTAAATGTCAAATTTTGATTTCTAACCGCTCATCCAAACAAGCCTAAAAGGGTCCTACATGGCAATGAACAATGGGCCAAACTTGGATGAAAGTTGGGCATTAGCCCAAAACTTAACAATTGATTCATTCAAAATTGATGGGCAATAGACGCGTATTTCAGGGTCAACTCAGGAGTCAAAATAGCAACCCTTTGAGTTGGAGACGGGTTTCCAATTTACAAGCATATGGTTTTGTTTATAACGTGACTATATTTTTTTGGAGCCCACATACAAAAAAGTTGAAAGTACGGAAATTTAATGGAGGTTCCCAACTTCCCATCCAATTTTCAGGTTTTATAAGCGGTCAAGGGTCAAACACAGAAGGCAGTGTGTCCCACTGGCCACTACTATTACTACACCAGCCAGGCCAAACTATATAAAAGGAATAATCATACTAGTTTTCCTCCTATTCAGATGTCAGACTCCGTTCCAGAACCAAATAAAAACTAGTCAGAAGAAGAAGAAGCCTGCCCAAACCCTTGAAATGAGGGTTTAACACCCATCTCTTAAACCAGAGATACTATTTGGGTCGGTACAAGTCCGATCATCGGGTAGGCTACGAAGTCTGCAATAGCTTCCAACTCAAACCATGTCGTATTTCATCACTCATCAAGTGAATTCTGGGCAGCATAAATGTCCGTTGGCATTTTCAGTGTCCTCCAATAAATTTATCTCAATATAAAGGCATTTTCAGTGTTCTAAGAAATCTAGCCCCAGTTGACTTCAAAGCGGCAAACAAACTACTTATTCAAGTAAATAAACTATTTACTGATTAATGAAGTTAATACCCGAATATAGATGAGCTGCCCGTGTAAAGAAGAAATTCTTCAAGAAGCTAGCAGCATGCACTACCAATACCACAGATATATCAAACAGTTAATAAATCCACTGTCAAATACTTCCATAGAAATTCTAAGACCCAAAAATTGGTTAACAAATGCTCGACTGGTATAATTTTGATACTTTAAATAGTAACAATCAATGAAAACAAGGCTGCTCTCGCCATAATTTATAGAAGTGATCCTCAGCCAGCCATAAATTTGTTGGCAGTCACAGCAGAGGGCCTAAATATTCTGAATAAAAATGTCTGAGCGCACGAGCATCCTGTTTTAACTATAGTGACCGAAAGGTGTTTCTATCATTCTAAGCATACTCAATAAGCTAAACAAGTCGTAATTATGAGTCCTCACATTCCTCCATTTCCTCTGTTGTACCAACCCAATTACAGTGATGAGGTTGGCATTTAGCTTCATAAATGATTTCTAAGATGACTTATGAGCTACGTGTGCAAATTAAAGTGATGGGGATAGCTTGATCAAGCAACAGATGATTTCCATGAATGATGAAATCTTTTCAAGCAACAATTCCCTTACATTGAAGAAAATTGTTATATTATCATGAAAGTTGTTGAAGAATAGAAGAAAAGTATGCATGTGCTCTAACATTGATTCTTAATCTAACTTAAACATAAATAAACACCACAAGTATTAGGTGGATATTTGATTCATTAACATCCAGACAAATTGGCAAGCATACTCAACAAAAACAAGGCATTCCCTTTCACCTAAGAGCAGCTTGCCACACTTTCTCTACATTAACATTATTCTGATTTCTGATAAAGAACAAAGAAAGAAAGAATTATAATTAAAGAGAACAAAATTAGCATTTCAGAGCAACTGAACTTACACCTCGATGGGTTGCCAGGAAATTTAACACTTCATCAAATCCCTAATTACAAAGATGGTGTGATGCTTTGGTATACCACTCATTAAAATATCCCAATTTACCATAGTAGTCAGCAAACAGAGGCCTTGAAATTTTGAACTACTTGTAAAATCCACCGTTCAAATTACTACCTCTGAGAAGGAAAAATAAGAAAATATATATAATCAGAGATTGAACTCCAAATAATCATTTCCTAAAAGAATACGCAAATTCCCCATTTGGTAGAAAAAGCCAACAAGAAAAAGCATTTACTATCATAAAAATCAAATTGCCTTGTTTGTGTTGGGAAAGAATTTGAAAATTCAAGATAACAGAATTTAGTTTATGGGAAATTAAAAAATATATATTAAAAAAAAAATAAAACAGAATTTAGTTCATGGGAAATTTGATCTTTTAGGAATAAAAATCATAAAATCCAAAAATTTATTTTCTTTCTTCATCCCACATTTTCTCAGCAACCAATCAAACATTAAAAAGGCTAATGAAGAAAACAAATTACCTTCCCATTATCAGGAATCTCCGGCACCTTATATGTATCAACAGTAACCTCCGTCAGCCACAACCCAGGAAACAGAGACTGCAACCAAAAAAAAAAAGAAAAATAACATAAAATTGATTTCAAAACCAGAAACGAATGCTTTCAAGAAATACAAAAGGCAGATACTTTCAAGAAACATAGACTACAATCCCTCGATTGACTTACATCCAACTGCCTCTGCACGGTTCTGGGCCGCTTCTTGGGCCTCCGGGCTGGTCTGTGGCCAACCATCTCCATGAAATCCTCTTCGATCTCCTTCCTCGATAGCGACACCGCAAACTTCGTTCTCACCTGCTCTGTATCCTTCTCTTTCTCATCCTCCTTCTTCACTCCTCTCAGCCTCGGAGATTTCGCGCTATCAGTTCTCAACGGCGAATAATTGTTCTCTTCATTTTTCAAGCCGCCCTTCTCTCTAACTGAATTTCCGGCAATCGGAGCTTTACAGGCTGCTCTCCTTGTTCGTAGATTCCACGGTCTCACCTCTTGCTCCTCTGTATCAACTGCAGCCGCCGCCGGTGGAGCCCTACGAGAAGATTTCACCTTCTCATCTACTTCTTCCTCCTCCTGGTCGCCGTCTTCCGATACTCCTTTTCTCAAAATTGCATCTTTCATCTTATCTGCAGCCGCTTTGAAATCAAACATCAGCTTCTCCCTCACTTCTGCGATCCCTTCCTCAAGACAGCCGCCGTTGTCCTTTCTCGATTTTGGTGTCTTAAACGGACGGTTTTCATAATCCCGAGTAGGAACAAACTTGTAAAACGGAGATCGGCTACTACGGAGACGGTCACCAGAGACTCCATTACTAATAATATTCTTATCCTTGGCGGTAGCGGAATCAGAGACTTTCATGCAGCGGAGGTATCTCTGATTCCCCCATTTCAAACAAGGCAGATTGAAATTGTGAAGCGGTGGCTTCGATCTCTCTGGTTCCATAGCCATAACAAACTCTCTTACTCTCCCTCCTCCTGTCTCTCCAGAATACACCATTGAAATCTAACTCTCCAATGAGAGAGAGCTCAGATCACACGCTCCTCTTTCTCTATCTCTTCTACTGTTTGTTTCTCAGGAATTCTAAAATTTTATTTTCTCGGGAAAATTTTGTGGAGAGGTTTTTTGTGTTTGTGGTGCTGTTTTGTAAATCGCCGGGAACAACAAGTTTATATATGAATGAAGAAAAAGGGAAGGAACAGGGCGGTTTTAACGTTCGGGTGATGGGATTCTTTTAGGCTTGAGGGTGTTTTTGGTAATTTTGCATTTGATTCGTGTTAATGTGCGCTGGGGGTGTTCAAGGATGTGGTTTTTCCCGGGTAATATGTCGTTTTTAAGTGGTGATGGTTGGCGTAACTACCGTTGGATATATGCTCTTCTTATTCATCTCTTCTTCTCACCGTTGATCAGATCCAGTTCAATCAAGGAAATTAGAGTTCTTTTTTTTTTTTTTTGCCAGAGAAAAAAATTAGAATTCACAATTTTGTTTTTGTGCTCTTCTGATTCATCTCTTCTTCTCACCGTTGATTATATCCAGTTCAATCAAGGAAATTAGAATTAACAATTTTGTTTTTAAAGTTCACGAATTAGAATAATTTTATTTTTGTTTATATTACATAATGATATTCAGGAATGATCGCGGTTCGGATAAAATTGAAAATTTAAAAATTTTCGTACCGAACTGATCTTTCGAGGATTGAAATATTTAAAAATTAGTCTCGATTTGTGAAGGGAAAATCCTTATACCAAATTGTCTCGGTCTTTCGATATGGTACAGTTCAGTGATATAGGACTAACAGTTTGTGACAATTCAAATCATAGATTCTGAGGATTGATTATTTTGAAACATTGGATGCAATAAATAATTTTTTACCTCTGAAACTGAAATACATTAACTGTAATTACAATTTTAGTTGTCTGAATAATAAATAAATCCACCTACATTATTATAACTGAAATTACATTCTTACTTCATACTTATTACTTTGTAAACAACAACAAAAAGTTTCCTAATATTCCAACTTGCAACTTCCAAAAAACAATTCCAACTTGCAAATATACAAATTACAACACCAACATCAACATAAAATTAAGATCCAACAACAACATCAATAAATTATGAGGAAAACTGTTCGAGAATAACTCAAATTTGATCTTGACACTTTGCAAATGCAGACTTGCAGCAATAGGAAAGGAATGGAAGATTGCAATTTTATATAGGCAAACTAGTAATGGTTGGTTCACAAACAGATTGTAGGAAAGAAATAGCACATTCATAATCAAATTGACAATGGCTGGAAAGGAATAGCATATTACAACCTCACATTCACATCACACAAGCACAACAGCATACCAGTGAGTCAAACCACAATCAATCACTCACAACTCACAAGTTAGAAGCACCCACTCAAGACTCAACTGAAGCAGCATGCATTAGCACATAAATAGACAATATCAGGGAAACAAATGCAGTAGCAGAAGCACACCAAAGCATATATATTCTGCATATTAAAATGACATAAATAAAGAAATTCATTCAGATAAACATAATTACACTTACGGAAAAAAATCAAAAATCAAAAATACAAATCTAATCAATAAATCTCTTTTAACTCCAAAATAACCATAGAGAGACTTACAATACAAGGGATAACTCAAAGCTACAAATGGGAGGCCTACAAGCAGAATAAAAATTTACAATAGAAATACACCAAATCTAGAAATGCATAAATGCAGAAATACAAATCAAATAAAATTCACACTTAAGGCGGAAATGCATATAATCAATTGCATTTAACAGTTACCTTAATGGTGTTCAACAGTCCACCAAGGTTATTGGAACCACATTCTTAATGATTTCTGACTCTTGTAAAACACCTGCAATTTAAAGAAAACAAGTTAACTTGCGTAATGAGCAAAATATAAAGAGAAAATTTAAATTTTCAAGTGAAGAAATATAAGTTACCTTACTCAAAGTTCTCAAGTTCTGTCAGAGTTTCTTCAAGCTAAATAGGATGAGAACTGGTTCTTAACTAATCTTGGTGGCAAATCAATACTTCAACAGTTGTAAGAGTTAAAAAACTCCTAAATTGATCTAATGTCCTTCATCAATACTGAAGGCATATTCACTTGCCACTGTTGAATATTATATGGACAACACATCCCTTGCAACCTTAGCCAATACAAGGAACCTCACTGGATTAACTTTCCACCATGCTAGCAGGTTAAAGTCAATCATAAATTTCTCTTCCCTCTCTTTCAAATATTTATCTAACTCAGATTGAGAAGCCATATTACTCTCTCTCTCTCTCTCTCTCTCTCTCTCTTTTGCAAGGAAATATTCATCTATTTCGTCTTCTGCTCCTTCAACTTCAATCTGAGTTGAAAATAATGTTGTGCTTGTGGATTGGCTAAATCCAATATGCTCATTTCTTAACTTGTACTCCATCATATCATTGAGAGTCCTTCTAACTCTATAAATCAAATTTGTTTACCTCATTCTCACTATAAAAACCAGTGTACTTAACCTTAAGGTAATACAGTTTATACCTAGGATCTAGTATCACTGCTATTTAAAGCAACACATTCATTTTATCAAGACTGCCCCAATATTTATCAAATTTTGCTCTCATTTGTTTGCGCATAATAAAAAGGGTAGAATAAGTAGATATCTCACACAACTGTAATTCTCTCAGAATTTTAATAATTTCAGGAAAATACAAGCTAGAGGTAGAGTATAAAGAACCAGAAATTTTGCAAGTGACAATATAAAATGTTTTTAGGAACCTAGTAATTCTCTTTACATTTTCCCAGTCCACCTCATTTGGCACCTCTTCCCCAAACTCCACAATAAACTTAGGATCTAAATCCTCCATCTTATCAAAGGCAGTTTGATATGCCATGGCAGTTTCCAACATGTGATAGGTGGAATTCCACCTAGTTGGACAATCTAATGCCAAAGAAGCTTTACTTGTGAGTTTAGCTTGCTCATAACACTTCTTAAATAGGTCTCCTCCATGGGGGCTACTCCTAATGTATTTAATTACATCTCTAATCCTCCCAATGTCTTTCCCATCATACTTAAGACTATCCTTCACAATCAATTGAAGGATGTATGCACAACACCTCATATGGAATGCTTCCTCTCTCAAAACAAATGCATCTTTTTTTACTAACTTTTTTCTAAATTGTTGGACAATTGTGTCATTTGAGGATTCATTATCAATAGTAATGCACATGACCTTGCTAATCCCCCACTCTTCCATGCAAAAATCAATTGCATTCCCTATGTTCACTCCCTTATGACTCTTAATGACACATAAATTCAAAATTTTTTTGTGCAAATTCTATTCATTATCAATAAAATGTGCAGTCAAGCACAAATAGGACAAGTTTTGAATACTTCTCGTCCATGTATCTGTTGTCAAAGAAACTCTTTGACAGTGATTGGCAATGAATGATTTTAGTTTTTTTTTTCGTGAACAAATAATTTAAAACAGTCTCTAGCAACTATAAACCTAGATGGAATTACAAATATTGGACATACAGTTTACACACATTCTCTAAAACCCTCTCTCTCAACAAATTTAAATGGTAATTCATCTTTAATTGCCATTCTAACTAAGGCATCCCTACTGGCTTACTGGTCAAATGTCTAGTATGCCCTTTTTGAAAAGTCAAAGTACTTAGACTTTTATCTTTCCTAATCCTATGTGCCTCCTTCGAGGTTGTTTTATCTGGAAACTTTTTACAAGTTTCCCTCAAGTGTTTCTAAAGGTTAGAAGTGCATTGGTCACTCTTCCCTTGATAGTCCCTACCACACCAAAGATACCCAGTCTTCTCAATCTCATTTCCCTCATTATCATATAATTTCTCAAAATAAAACCAAACCCCATACCTACTTATTTTATTACTATATGTATGCATGGAGTCAATATTATTACCTTCAGTTTGCTCACAACTATCCACATTTATGAGATTTTTCATCCATTGATCTACTTATTTCAGTTGGAGGTACAGGATGGCTTGATGGAGTAACACTGGAATCTATGGTGTTAGTAGGCAGTGGCACCACATTTTGCCCCAGTTTGGATCTTCCTTATAATCCCTTTCCTCTGTCACCATTACCCCTTCTACCCCTACCTTGCTTCATCATTATCCCTTATAAACATATGAACACCAAAGAAAAAAAAAAAAAGAACAACAATTAATCATGCAATATAATTGAATTGGTATTATAATAAGATGAATTTGACTTATAACAAAAAATAATTCATTTGATTTCAGAAACAAATACAATACAATTACAATAAATCCAAAAGATATTAACACTGTTAGCCTATTACATTCTAATGAAACCTAACATTTAAAAGTAATACACCTAGTTATTACAAACTAACTCATCATAAAATTTCAATTACATTGTAATGTAAACACTTTAATACTCAATAAGGCTAGAATTACAAATATGAGACATAACATAACAATCAAACAACAGCTTTTGGGACCTCCAAGCCCATTACATTGACTAACTTGTTCTTTTTACAAGTTCATTATCATGCCAATCAACTCTCGTAATGTATCATTGTTATTTATCCTATCAACAATGAATTGCATATTAAATTCTTCTACATTTAGGTCCCAAAATTTAAAAAACCCACAACTATCACAATGAAAATACAGTTTATTAGGGTTTCTTGAAGACTCTAATATCTTAATCAGAGTCTTTCTCCCACAATTACACTACTTATTCCTAAATTTAATTAAACTCCCATTAATATAGGAGCCTCTGCCTCCCCCATTTCCCTTATTCAAATTATACCTCGTAGACCTTGATGAACTGGACTCCAAAGCTACTAAAAACCAAAGGAAGTGATTTTCAAGTGCAATATATCATTATTTATTGTCTACTGAGTACTAACCTTGCTAAGTTATTTCAGACTTTCATGATTTTTGTAATATCTCAAACCTAAGTTAGTTATATGTACCAAGGATTTGTATGAGTTATATGTTCTAAGAGATATGTGTATGTGTATGTGTTATGAAAATGAGAATATGAAACCCTAAGTGACTTGATTAGATAGTTTATATCTTAAGGTGAATTTTAGATAAGTAATGGTAGTGAATTAATGAGTGTATATCCATTAGGTTGTTGTTAATGGAGAATGTAATGGATTGTAAATATTAATAACATTAAAATAAAGGTAGGTTAAATGAAGATTTGAGGCTCAAATGGGCATCAGGGTTTGGTTTAGAAATAAAGGGAATTGAAGGATGGAAGAAGATAAACTTGGAAGGGCAAAATAGTAAATAAATCAAACAAGATAGATAAATATAAAAGAGAAGAGGTGGCCAACCATGCTAAGTGCAAAGTGGACCAATCATATTAAGCCATTTAGCCTAAATTTTGACTTATAAAAGGTAACAATTTTCTATCTTCTTCTTCATTTCTCTTCATTCTTCTCCAAACTTCTTCCTCTACCTATAACTAAAGAATTTTCTAGAAAAATTGAAGGAAGTGGCTAGCCATCCATTTTTAGGAAAAGGAATTCAATTAAAAAGGTAAAGTTTTGATCTTTAGCTTCCTGATTAGTTGTAAATGCTAAATAAGCTTTTCTTGGATTATTTTACTAGGGTTTTATTAGGTTTAGGTTCGGCCAAGGTGAGGAGTGGAGATGTTATTGATTTTCTAAGTTGAAATGAGTAGGAATTTAGTTTATTTATGTGTGTTAGTGACAAGAATTGATTATAAGTTCTTTAATTGATTATAAGCTATATATATGAGTTCTTTAATTGGGCAAGAATTAGGGTTAAGGAAAGATGAATGTGTCATTGGTTTAATAGTTAAAGTTAAGTAGTTAATTGAATTATTTCCATATGTATGATAATGTATAGCTCCAGAGGAGATCAAAGAGGAGGGGATGAACATGATTATTCCTTTTGCTTAATGTAAAGAAGTGATGCAAGTGCTTAGAAGTTCTTTTTGTTAAATGTGAGTGAAAAATATACTATTATATTTGAATTTGAATTCCTAAGGCTTATAAAGCCTATTTTATGTTGAAGCCACCTTATATGTTGATTATTGAAGTTACTTGTATTAAACCACTTGTTATTGAAGTTCTTTCTTATGAGACCAAGTGTATTAAACCAATTGTTTATTGAAGTTCCTTTTATATGAACTATGAGTTATTGAAGATGTGTATTGAACCATGAGTATTGAAGATATGTGTTGAGCCATTTGTTATTGGAATTCCTTCTATTAGAAACCATATGTCTTAAAGCAGGGATCTCTGACTGATGGGTTTACATCAAACTGTGTGTATATAGGTACCCGCAAATAGGGTATATTATTTGGACCCTAGCTAGGAAGGGTTTAAAGGTTCTAGTCATGAGACCCAATAAGTCTCATGTCTATTTTATTGAAGATTGTAGAGGAGTACTTCACTTCCAACTATATTGATTTCTACTAAATATTGTTATTTGATCCATATGTCTAAATGCCATTTGACATGAAGCTTTATATGACCCAATTGTCATTTGTTAATGTGCCATTTGTTATTGAGTCACTTGACATTGATATACTTGTACCTATATATTCCATAAATGAGTACCATTCTTGTGAGCCAACTTTGAAAACCAAGTCTCACAAGTATGGTAGTATATTTTTTACTCATTGAGATTTCTCATAAGTTTATGTGGTTGTTTTTCAGGAGAATAGTAGACTCTGCAAGTTGACTTTTCAAGTTCTTTTACATCTCTTAAGGTTTACTTGGACAATGTAAAGCTCCATTTTGTTATGTGTATAAGTTTGTATTCAAAAGTTATGTTAGAGCTCTATGTGTGTAATTGAAGATGTTATATTTTGATATGTATAAGATGAGTTATAGATGGCAATATGTGATGTGTAGTATTTGATATTATAAGTAATATGAGCATGAGATGCGTATGAGACTCTTGTATAGCTAATTGCCATTATGAGTTATGTGAATGACATTGTAGTATGAGATGACTATTTGATAGCAGGTTCTGATTCTAGGGACATGACGTGATGTGATTTGATGTTAGTTATAGATAGTTGCATGATGCCATAATTGAATGATAGCAGATATGGGTTCTACGAGTGTTCGATGGCCTTACGCATACTCATACCCTAGGATTGTTGCAACTCTGAAAGTTAGATCGTGACACTTTTATCTATTTATAAACTTATTCAATAACACACAATCACATAACAAAAAAAAAAAAAAAAAATTACTATTATATACTCAATCAAGTACAATCAATTTACAACAATCATATTTTCAAACCCCGAGACAACAATCAGACTCAAATAGACAGTGTCACAGTCTCAATAAAGTGTAAACCCTAATTTTATTAATTAATTGATTTTAAGTATTTAACTACTTTACAAGTTAAAATTGACATGCAAATGCAGTAAATCAAATGACATGCAACAATGAAAATCAAACTCTAAATCTAATTTATAATTTAAATTTGACATGCAGTAATGAAAAAACCCTAAATGCCTAATTAAGAACCTAAATTAAAAATTACTTACCTCGGATAGTAGTTCCAAGTGGCGGTTTGGGAGAATGAGAAAATCTTCCACTGAACCCTAAATTAGAACACTAATTTGGGATTTTCCTTCTTCACTTCTTTCTTTTTCTTCCATTGAACCCTAATTTAGACCAATACCTTTTTTTCCTTCAGTCTTCGAATTTAATTACCAGTACCATATGGCTTAGAGTCTTTGATTAACTTTTTTTTCTTCGATTCAAACAAAGTACTAGTACCTTTTTTTCTTCGATTTGAACAAAGTACCAGTACAAGCCTTAGATTCTTAGGATTTAACAAGAAGGAGAAAGAACGTCGAAATCTTTGAGAGAAATAAAAAGAGATCTGTGAGATCTCTGTGAAATATGTGAGAGAAATTCTTAGAAGCGAGGAAGTAGAGAGATAGAGAGCATTCTCCAGTAAGAAATAAAGAGAGAGAGAAAAAGAGAGATGGAGAGCAGAGAGAGAGTATAGAGATAGAGATTTTTAGATGGGAGGGAGATTGAGAATTTGAGAAATTAGGGTTTGAATTATGGATAAGAGGAGAAGAGAGCAGCGACAGCTAGAGAAAAAGAGGAGATGAGAGCGGCGGCAGCTAGAGAAAGAGAGGAGATGAAAAAAAGTTTAGGATTAGATTAGGTTAGTGGGTTTAGGATGTTTATATATGGTAGGTTTAGGATGTTTATATATGGTATATGTTATGTATTATACGTATAATTAAACAAAATATATAATTACTTATAATAATATTAGTATTTGGTACGAGTGTCGGTTCTCCGATTCCGGTATAGTTTCAAGACGGTTCGGGTTTGTTCTTGGTATGGGTATACCCTCATCTCCAATCTCGTACCATTTTAAGTCATCTGGTTCAAGTTGGTTTGAGAATTTAATTGGTTCTCAGAGATTTTCCATTTCAATGATTTTTTCGATTCGAGTATTTGGATCGGGTAGAGTAACCGGTGACCCGTGCTTACCCCTAATGATATGAATGAAATTAATTAGAAATATAAATGTATCAAATTATTCATATTCATAATAGAAAATTTATTATGAATATAAATTTATATATGATTTAATATAAATGTACGTAATAGAAAATTTATTTTCTCAATATTTAAAAGTAATATAATATTTAATTATTTATTTTATTTAAAAATAAATTTCTATATAAAATGTACATTTTATTACATATGAATCATTTTAAATAATGAAAAGTATGAACATTTTTTTACTTTTTTTTAGAACATGCACATATTTAAAATAAATAAATTTCACAATATTTATAAAAGTAATTTTAAAATATACTAAACGCATTCATATATAACCTTAAATTATACTTGAAATGTTATCATATTATAATTTTATGAAATTTGATTATATTTACATTATGTTTAAAACAAATAAATGGAAAAAATATACATATAAAAAAATATGTGATTTCATTTTTTTTTTTCACTTAGGACTTATGAATTTTCTTCTTATAAAAAGAGATTTGTGTTAAAAAAGATCCAATCCCTTTGATTAAAAAAAAAAAAAAAATCCAATCCCTTAACACAGTTAAAGTATAATGACATGGTGCTACTGCTAACATGGCATAAGACACTAATAAATTTTTTTGTACCCATTGCAAATTATTATTATTAAAAAACTGAATGAAACTGAAAAGAAAATTAAATTAAATTAAAGGTATTATAAATAAATTAGAAAATAGATGTTTATAACTCATGACCTTTAGAATATTATAATTCATCTCCTTTATTACATCAGATTACATGTTCTTAAGTTTATTGTAATTAATTATATTATAACCTATGTTGATTCTACCCTATAAATAGAGATACTAATAGCATTGTTATATACACCAAGAAAATAACAATACAAATTATTGTTCTTATTCATTCTTTTGTTCTTGTTACTTTTACTTTTATTTATTTTCATAATACGTTATCAGCACGAAATTCTACCAATTTGTTTCAAGTATTTTCCATGGCAAATCTTACAAAATTTGAATTTGTGGCACTTGATATTACAGGTAAAAATTATTTATCATGAATATTAGATGCTGAAATTCATTTAGATGCTATGGGTCTTGGAGATACTATCAAAGAAGAAAATGATGCTTCAATGCAAAATCGTGCGAAGGCAATGATTTTCCTTCGTCACCATCTTGATGAAGGGCTAAAAGCCGAATACCTTATCGTAAAAGATCCACTTGTCCTATGGAAAAATTTGAAAGAAATGTATGACCACCAAAAGACAGTAATTTTCCCAAAAGCTCGTTATGATTGGATGCATTTATGATTACAAGATTTTAAAATTGTGAGCAAATATAATTCGGCAATATTTAGAATTAGCTCTCAATTAAAATTGTGTGGAGAAAAAGTAACTGATGATGATATGCTAGAGAAAACTCTCTACCTTTCATGCCTCGAATGTGCTCCTGCAGCAGTAATATCGAGAAAAATGTTTTAAAAAATATTCTGAATTAATTTCATGCATTCTTGTGGCGGAACAAAATAATGAGTTGTTGATGAAAAATCACGAGGCAGGTCTTACTGGTTCTACTCCATTCCCTGAAGTGAATGTTGCAACATATAATAATAATGAAAATATAAGAGGACGTGGTCGTGGTCGTGGTCGTGGCCATAGTCGTGGTCGTGGTCGTGGCCGCGGTCGTGGTCGTGGCCGCGGTTATGGTCGTGGTCAAAATAATTATCATGGTAGTTATAATAATTCTAAAAATACAAATTACCACCAGAAGTAGGATGACAATGATGCAAAACAAGAAAAAGGAAAAAGTGGACAAAATAAATATTATTCAAAAAATATTGAAAGCAAATGTTATCGATGTGGTATGACTGGACATTGGTCACGTACTTGTTGTATGTCTAAACATCTTATTGATCTTTATCAAGCATCATTAAAGGAGAAGGGAAAAAATATAGAGACCATTTTGTTTTTAAAAACAATGATCCTCTTGATATAACACATTTGGATATGGCCGATTTCTTTGAACCAGTTGAGAAGGAAATTTGATTAAGAAATATTAAGATATCATGAAAGTTTATTTTGCGTGCAATTTTTATTTATTTTGTGTGCAATTTTTATTTTTGTTTTATTTTGAGTGTTGGTTATTTCTTTACTTTATTGCAATGGTTTTTTTTTTTTTTCTTAATGTAATGTTTTCTCTTATCAATTAATAATATTTCTAATAATATATTTTGTTTTATTTCAATGAAGAAACAAATGAATACTTCTCCGTTTTTAATTGAATCCAAAACAATTGAATAAGATATATGTATTGTGAATAGTGCAATCACACATACTATTCTTAAAAGTGCAAAATATTTTTCTTTTTTGAAAATGGGTGAAGCAATTGTTACTACAATATCTGGTAACACAAAAATAATTGAAGGCTCCAAAAGAGCTAATATATTATTACTAAGAGGAACAAAATTTGTCATAAATAATGCATTATTTTCTCCAATGTCTCATAGAAATTTATTAAGTTTTAAAGATATTCGCAGCAATGGATATCACATTGAGACTATAAATGAGAGGAATCAAGAATATCTCCATATTACAAATATTATTTCGGGTGAAAAATGTGTATTAGAAAATTTTTTTGCTCTTTCTTCTGGTTTGTACTACACACAAATTAGTACAATAGAAACAAATCTTATAGTAAACTAAAAGTTTACAAATCCAAATAATTTTATATTTGGCATGACCGATTAGGTCATTCTGGTTCAATAATGATGAGAAAAATTATTGAAAATTCGCATGGGCATCCATTGCTGAACTAGAAGATTCTTCAAGGAAATGAATTTTTCTGCGCTGCATGTTCTCAAGGAAAATTAATCGTAAGACCATCACCAGCTAAAATTGGAATTGAATCACTTGCATTTCTAGAACGCATTCAAGGTGATATATGTGGACCTATTCATCCAACATGTGGTCCCTTTAGATATTTTATGGTTTTAATAGATGCTTCTACTAGATGGACACATGTGTGTTTATTATCATCACGCAATTTGGCATT
>CATKHJ010173647.1:0-10429 GCA_949750685.1 Vernicia montana | reverse complement strand
ATGTGAAGTAGCGAGAGTAGAAGTATAATATTAGTTCATTGAGATATTAAACCTAGGGAATGTATTGCTTAGAGATAAGAAAATCATTTGTGATTAATTAAAGGATTTTCATAAAACTTAATGGGTTTGTGTTAATTGCTTATGATCATATATAAATAATTGTATTGTATCTTGAGAGAAAACATCATATAATTTAGGAAAATTTAATCATTAATTCCAATGAAATTAAACCAATCTAGAAAATATAGAAAAGTCATAGGTAATTAATTGATAAAGTCTAAATTCTAGATTTTTTTTCATATATTGAATTAATTTTAAATACCTGTTTTTATTTTCTTCTTAAATCTCAACTAAATTGATATTTTAAATAATAGAGTAATTATAATTTTGATACTTGACAATACCTTCCCTGTGAAATCGACACTCTACTCACCCACTATTATTTGCCCACGATCTGTACACTTGCAGATTTAGCACAACATTATAGCCCCACTTTGCTTGGTATGTGGGGAGCCTTTGTATTTTGGAGAGTGCCGCATTTGTAGGAATGTGAAAACCCTTTTATAACCACTTAACAGTTTCAGAGTCACGTCCAATAAAGTCCATCACTTGCTAGCATCATTTTTGATCCATTAGTTTTAAAATCAACTTAACTAACTATTTTAATAAATAAATAAATATAATTATTTGTACTGAGTTTTGATTAAAATTTAATGGATTGGGCCTATAATTTTATTGAATTTGAGCCGAAAAATATCTGGTGGAAACACAATGAAAATTTTGTTAAAAAGATGTGATTTAAATTTGACATCAAAACCCTTAGAAATTCAATATTTTTCAAACGAAATCTGGATATTGTAGTCCATGATCATACTACATGCTTTGGTTTTTTATGAGTATAATTTCTATATAATAATTCAATTTTAATATTATACAAAAGAAGAATTAAAATTAAATTTTAAAATAAAATAATTAAGCCATAACTCTTGCAACCGTGACCAACAGTTACTTTTCAACAGCTTTTTGGTTGGATGAATCGTTCAATATCCTTCTTTCTATTACCTATTTCTTTTTTTTTTTTTCGTTAAAACAAAAACGATCGTTATTACATAAGCCTCCACATGAGGAGACATGAAAGCCATGCCAAGCCATTATTCTGAGCCGAGCCGAGCCGAGCTGAAAAGACTAAACTGGGCAACAAGTTTGTCTGCTTACATGGAATAAACCCAGAGCTTTCGGTGTTAGCAAATTAAAAATTTAAAAATAAATAATAGTTATTTTCAAATAAATAAATAAAAGTCTTACTCATAGTCATACCCTATTTCTATCTCTTTTTTCCTTTTTTTCTTTTTAACTATTTATGCGTCATCCTTTGGTCATGCCACGTTCTCTCCTTACATCACCGCTGGCGCTCTTTAACCCCTTGTTATTTTAATTTCGTATTTTGAGTTGTCTTCTATAAAATCTGCATCTGGCAGCCCTTTGTGTCTTTCTTCGCCATCCATTTGGAACATTTTTGGCCATTGATCATTGGTGTCATAAATTTAGGGATGTAAATGTGCTGAGTTACTCACGACTCCGTTATAATTTAATTTCAATTCAACTCATTTATAAATGAGTCGATTTTGAATTTAATTTTTAGATTCTTTTATTAAATCAGTTGAGTTTGACCTCATAGAAACTCGATTTTTTTAAACTCACAACTCGATTCGTTATAAGATTGATGAGCTAACTCATTTTTTCGACTCATGAGTTGATTCGTTGATCAAGCTCGTAAACTGACTTGTTTATAAGTTTGTGATGTGTATCGTTTACAAGCTCATTAGTTTATTTGTCATAAGTTAAAATTTTATTTATTTATATTAATTAATGATATTGTAAATACATTATTTTTTATTTAAATTCTATGAAAAAAATGTAAAATTATGATATAATTAAATATATTTTAAATTTTCTCTTTATATATAAAAAATAAAATGTTTGATGATAATATATTTTCATTACATACACATCATATAAGAAAATGGTCAAGAAAAAGTTTTAAGCACAAAGTAACACATTATAAAAAAAAAAAAAAATTAAAATGTAATTTAAGCATTGAGTGTAGATTGAGATGTTAAATAAGTCAATATAAACTTCATATTAATCTTTTTAGACTTTCAAATTTCATGGCAATTGATAAGGACTAAAACTGACATCCAACAGACATAGGACACGTGTAAATAGGAGGTCCCTATCCTCCTCTATAAAAGGTAAAGAAAAAGTAAAGAAAGGGAATCTCTCCATCTCTCATCACTATTCTCTCTGTCTCTATCTCTCTACATTCCCTGCAGTTTCACTGACTTGGATATCGGAGGATCCCCGCCCGGTCCACTCCGGGGGCTCCTAATCCACTTTTCTTTATCTACTGGTTCTACCCCTCCGAGGGACTTACCATCAACAGTGCAAGTAGATTCTAGACTCATCAAAATAGTGCCGTTTGTGGGAACCAGTACAAAAAAGTTGTGTTCCTGCTCTTTTATTTTCACCGGATTCAACAATTTCAGTCATTCTAATTTTCTCCGATCATCAATCAATAATTCCGGATCATTCATCATCAAAAAATAATCATCAAATCAAGCACAAAAAAAGAAAGAAAGAAAACAGAAGCAAAAATGGAAAGATTCAGTTCGAAGAGAGAGAAAAAGTAGTTGTTGCTCTGTTCGTCTACTTCCAACGACCATTAATCGACACAGTCCCCACCACTGCAAAAGCCCAGTCACCGGTGACCTTAACACCATTAAATTAATTGCCAAACACCACCGGAGCAGCCTGCACTCTCCGCCTAAACCCAACGCCAACCGAAAGCTTCCAAGGCCATTTCCAGTCGAATTCGACGTCCGTTTCTGGTATTTTTGTTATATTGGATTCATCTCTTCCTCAACTTCATTTTGCTACCTATATTGTACCCGATCTGTCCCTAGAAGGAGATCAAAAAATTACCCACCGAAAGCTTCAAGGCCATTTTTGGCCATTCCCGGTGTCGATTTTCGACGAAACTAGTGCTGCTGAGATCAAAACTCTTCTTGTCACATCCCACCTTTGGCGATGTGATGGTCCTAAGGCATGGGTAACTATAAAGATACCAACAATCCGTATAACCTACTTACCAATATTATAATACAATTATTACTATAAATTTTGTGAGCATTAATAATCAATTTCAATTTGATAGCATAATAGCTGCAACTATAATAATTCCCCAAGTTCACAATATGCATTAAAGAAAATACTTCCAATATTTTTAACTTCATATATACCAATACAAATCCTCCCAATTTCTTTATCATCATTAGTCACATAACACTATATTAAATATTAATTTCCAAATTCATTTAATCATATGACATTACAATTTCTAATCCATGTAAAGAATTCAATTTAGTTAATTATTACAATATTAAACTATTTAAGTCCATGGAGCTCTAAATGATTTGACTCAAACAATAAGTTGTAAACACCTTACTTTCAGCGAAGTAATTCCAAGTGGAGATAAATACTTGAGATCCACTTGTTGAGTCCGCTACTGAACCTGAAATAAAACACTATACGGGTGTGAGATAAGCTCAGTGAGTACTTATAATAAAGAAGTAACAGTATATGAATATAGGTTTAGTAATAAAATTATCAAGTTTCCTATATAATAATATAAAAGAATAATTTTTAAATGATCGATAACAATTGAGATTTAACATCCAAGTTCTAAAGAAATTGTGGAGAAGAAACAATTTTTCAATGATCAAGAACGATTGAGATTCAATATCAAGTTAACAATGTACTAGTGTGGAAGAAACAAATTTTCTGATGGTCAATAGCAGTGGAGTGTCAATTTTAGGATTTCGATATAACACTGTAGAAGATATAATCAGGTTCCAATAACAATGGTCAATAACGATCAGGATTCAATACGATGATCAATAACGTTCAGGACTCAATAACAGTGGTCAATAACAATAACAATGGTCAATGACAGTCGAGATTCAATAACAGTGATCAATAACAGTGGGGTTTCAATAATATCATTTTAGCAGAAATCACAGTATTGAAAGCGGAGTGCTTCTCAATGTAAACAGTGGAGTGACGGCTAATGCCCTACTCACTCATATCAATAAACAGTGGAGTGGCATCTATTGATTTGCTCACTCATAATAGTATAGAGTGTAAGATTGATCAAGTCTCACGACTAGGACTACCCCTCATAGCTAAGGTGGATACACTTTCCTTATCTGATGGGCCTTCTCCATGTGCACACAGTCTGATGTATTACTCACATCAGTCAGGGATTTTTGCTTTCAATAATATAGTATGATCACTATGGATCCAGTATATAAGCTTTTCAATGTTTTGAATCAACAGTGTATAATGATGAATCATATAAGATTCAATGAAAGATGATCCTTTGAAGAAACAATGAAATTTTTATAAATAGATCAATTGGTTCCTTAAAGGAACATAACTCTGGAAATATTTTATCGATTAGGATACGCTGAGTGTTTAAGGAAGGAACATTAGATCAAAATTGGATTCATTACAATAGAAGGGTTGATATGACAAAGGCAAATTCTTTTACAACATTCAATTTGAGTATAATTTAGTATCATAGTCAATTAGTAGAAAGTAAGCCAAATGCCTCAATGAAGAGATTCAAATAATCATAATTAGGTCGAAGGTCTCGATGGAAGGAATTCAATAATAATAGATAGGCTAAAGGCCTCATTTAAATAAATAATTCAATCAATTGTTTCATTAAAGGAATGTAAGGTTTTCGAAGTACTCACCTTGACTTATTTAGCTCCTAATGTAAGCTCTTAGTATAATTGATAGTGATACTCCTCTATCTCCGGAACATTTTTCTCCTTCAGGTTATACCTTGAACCACATCCTTTATACCATATAATCAATGAGTATTAAATACTTTATCAATTTGACTATTCCAATTTTAACTCTAATACTATTATCTAATATCGATGCAAATCAGTATGTTCAGCAGCATATTCATATGCACATATATTAAACCGTAATGTCCATTATTGGCTCAATTGCAATTCAATATTTTTTCACATTAGATTCATATTGAATAATCATATTCAATTCAATATTCGTTATTCTCATTATTCATTTATTCACTGGTTCTATATATAAATAATTTATTGGGTGATAAGTGTTAACTTTGAAACATTATATTCTTCCTTATTGTCTATTTATATCACAAGATCTTGTCACTTTATTTCTGTCATTTCTAAAAAGATTTACTAATCTAAATGAGTTGATTCTTTTTGTATTTCAAACTAGACATGCACTTTTACAACATATCTAAAATTTAATTTAAAATTCAATTCATAGGAACCTTGGTAATCATTTCAATTCAATTTTATTTCTATTACAGGGCAGACTGACTTTGTTACACTATTTTGAGTATATCTCAAAATAAGGTTTGAGATGGATATGAGTTTAAAAATAATTATTTGTGTTAAATTTGATAAGAATTTAAATCTAGCATATTAGCTAGGTATCCGGCCGTTATCCAAACCTGTATATTTAATAAATAAAAAATACATATTTTTACAATGCTAGTAAAATATTATATTAAATAAAATATGAATTTAAATATTTTAAGGATTGTAAATTTTATAATAATATAAACTAACAATTAAAATTTAAAAGTATAAAATTTATTTTTTTGATAAATTATAAATTAAATATATTAAAGCAAAATAAATTTAGAATTTTTTCTATAATATCCATATACTAATAATTTAATTTAAAATGAATACAAATAATAAAAGATGAATTTTAATCGAATTTAAGACGAACACATATAATAAAATTATTAAAAAAGGTCAAATAGTAGAGCAAATTGAATGTATTTTTGGTCTAAAATGAGTAATTAATATAATAATTGATGATGTTTAATAATTAATTTGTTTTATGATGTTGAAATTTTAAAATCCAAAATTTATTTCAGTCACCATATTATTATAGTTTGATCATATTTTCTTTCCACAACACACATTGGTAAAGCTATTTTGTTCAAGAAAGTCTGCTAGTGATTGTGTGGGGTCAGGAGTTTCTTTGGTGGGGTTTGTTTCTGGATTATATATATGTTGAATTTTTCCTTTTCCTCCGTATCAAAATAAAAAGGCGGTTTTAATTTTTTATCTTAAAATTATAATAATTTAATAATTTTCTTAATTTATGTGTCAAAATTTTAAACTACAAATATTTGAAAATGGATGAAGTAATAGTTTATAATTATTTATATTTTTTAAAAATAAAATAATAATTTATATTAAAAAAATTGCAATATAAAAAAAAGAAATAAAGGTTTCATGGAGAATTTCATTTAGATCAGTTCAAACTTTCTCTAAATGAAACTATCTCAAAAAAAATAATAATAATTTAAAAAGAAGAAAATAATTTTATCATTTTGATTGGCTTGTTCTGCATTTTGTGGACTTTTTATTTGTGTTTGCTTTAGGTTTTTAGTTTTGAGAGAAACGATTAGTTGGGAACTCGGAAATTGGTTGCTGTTGAAGAATGGTGTGGTGGGTTTTTGATAAATTGGGATTCTGCGGTGGATTTGGATATAAAATTGTAGATTTTTGGAATACAGAAACCATATTCCGATTCCCAATCCACGAGAAATTTTTTCATCAAATAAATCCTCTAATTTCCCTCTAAACGATTTTTAGGACAATTTATTACTCGAAATTCTGTGTCGATTACCTTCTATAGAATTCGCCACTCATTGTAAATTAGTCTCCAAACGCTGGTATTCTCTTATCTATACACTATACTCCTTATTTTATTCTTTGATTTATTCTGTTACTGTGAGTGCCAAAAATAAAGGATTATGATGTCAGTTTCTTTTTATCTAATAGAGTCTACTCAATGGCGTAATTAAAAATTTTAGTTACTCTGAGTTAGACTATAAATATTTTAAAATTAGTGTAATTTTTATTTTACAATATAAAACACATCATATTTTAAAACAACTTTATCCCTTACACTTATCCCATCAATATTAATTTGAGTCAATTAATCGAAATCTATCAATTATACATACGTTTCTCATCCATTTCATCAAACTAAATAAATATAAAGTAAAAAATAAAATTAATAAAAGAAATAAAATAATACGTGGTAACTTGAGTCGAATTTCTTTGAGAAGTTATTTCGAGAAACCAACATGTCAAATTGAATTCAGCATTATCAATATATTTGCTTTAAATTAAGTAAAAATTAACTAAATATAATTTTCATAACATAATAAATTCTGATTTTAAAAATAAAATTAAACATATTATCATTTTAATCAACTAATTAAAATGTGAAAATCATCACTAATTTCATATAATTTAATATGGAAGAGTGGTAAAAATTATACTCTAAAAATTTGAAATTTCATTACTATAGATCATGAATTTTAGGGAATAAATTTAAAAGTACAACATATAATTTTTATTTGATTCTTCATATGATTTTTCACATGATTGAATCAAACCACTGAAATAAAAAAAAAAATAATAAAACTCAGATTAGATTATTAAAGGAATAATATAAATTAAAAAATTAAAAATTAACCTTGAATAATATTGAAGAAACTATCTTAAAAAAATTGGTATAAAACTACATGTGGTTAAGAGTGTGTGCTGCAATGGCAATGTGGCAGATAGAATAAAGAATTGAATGAAAGAGATTTTTTTTTTTTTAAGTTGTACCCACTGCCCCTCACTTCTTCCTTTGTATAATATATATTTTCTCCATTCCACTATATAATACATTTTAACTAATTCATCAAAATTAAGGAAGTAGTTAATTTAAATTAATTATAAATCACTAAGACTAAATTACCCTTCATTTCAGGAAATATGTTGAAATTCATTTCCACTAAAATTTCGATCTCAAAATACTTTTAATGTTCTCACCAATTATTTAGATCTATTACTACATTGTTAATACGGAGTAATTTAAAATGTAAGTTTTCTTCCGTAAAAAATTTCAATCTAAAATTTTAATTATTTTAACTTTCCCACCAAATATATTTTCTAAATGTTTTTAATTCCCACCAAATAGTTTTATATAAATCAATTTGTTAGAATGTTAAATATTAACAAATCAAAAATTTATACAACAAATTGCCATTAACATATTTTGGAAAAGCAAAAAATTAGTCAAAAGAGATTTTAAATTTTCAATAAACAATTAATGGCTAGAAGGATAAAATGGAAAAAAAAATAATTAATGATACATTGATTATCTAAAAATGACTTGTTGTTGGGAATTAACGCAAATTTCCTATATGCCAGATTTATGAGAGAGAGCAAAAATAATAAATAACACACAAAATTTCCGAAGTTTGGCACAAACTTGCCTACTTTCACGGGCTGTTGCAGATATTTCACTAAAGGGAGAAAATATACAGTGTTTACAACACTCACAACTCAAGAAAATTTCTCTCAATTTTCTCTCAATAAATCTCATTATTTTTTCTCTGCACCTCACCACACTCTCTGTTTTTATAACTTAACAAATACTCTAATAAACATGAAAATAAGGTGCTATATTTATGGAGCTAACAACTCCTTCTTCACGCGTTATTTTCCACCAAAAACAGCTGTCAAATGCCTTCTTTGTCAAATGATGCTTTTGACAAAATAAAAAACGGTGCAAGTTGTTGGTTGTTGGCAAAGTTGGTGTAGCTTCTTTTGACAAATGTTATTGGTGCAATTGTTGAGCCTGAGAACTTTGACAATCTCTCACTTGAAGACCGATTTCAATCTGTCTTCACACCTCGATCAATGCAGCAGCTCTTCCTAGCCTTGTCATTGTTGTAGGCCAACTGAAATTGAACACAACTTTAGTTTGTCGATAGTCACCAGCTTTGTTAACATGTCTACTGGATTCTTATTTCCTTAGATTTTCTCCAGTCTTAATACCTCATCCTCTAACAGAAATCTGATAAAGTGATAACGAATTCCAATATGCTTAGTTCTAGAATGAAATGCTAAATTCTTCGCCAAGTGTATTGCGCTCTGACTATCACTATGCAGAACGTTCTTCTCCTGTTTGAATCCCAGCTCAGTTAACAAACCCTGAAGCCATATCATCTCTTTACTAGCTTCAGTCACTGCTACATACTTTGCCTTTGTAGTGGATAGAGTGACAATCTTTTGTATCCTCAACATCCAACTAACGACGATTTTTCCAACTGTGAATATATAACCAGTGGTGCTTTTTCGGTGATCGACTTCACCTCCAAAGTCTGCCTCTACGTAGCCTTGTACCTTTAAATCTCATTTTCCAAAGTACAAACACTTCTCTGTGGTGCCTCGTAGATACCTCAAAATCCACTTAACTGCTTTCCAATGAGCTTTCCCTGGATTTGATATAAACCTGCTAACAACTCCCACTGCATGACCAATGTCTAGTCTCGTACAAACCATTACGTACATCAAACTTCCAATGGCTGAGGCGTAAGGAACCTTAGCCATGAAATCTCTCTCTTCCTCCGTCTGAGGTGATTGATCCTTGGATAGGCGAAAGTGACTTGTTAAGGGTGTGCTAACCGACTTGGCACTGCCCATGTTGAATCTCTGCAAAATACGATTGATGTACTCTACCTGAGATAATTGCAGGAGCCCTCTTCGCTTATCTCCTGTGATCTGCATTCCAAGAATCTTCTTTGCTGGACCCAAGTCCTTTATGTCAAACTCTTTTGATAATTGTTGCTTCAACCTTCTGATATCGTCCATATCTGAACCTACTACCAACATGTCATCGACATATAGCAGTAAAATGACATAGCTAGAGCTATATCTCTTGAAGTAGCAACAGTGGTCGGCGTTGCACTTCTGGAAACCTTCCCTATGCATGAAGCCATCAAATTTTCTGTACCACTGCCTTGGGGCTTGTTTCAGGCCATACAAGCTTTTCTTAAGTTTGCACACCATGTTTTCTTTCCCTGTTTCTGAGAAACCTTCTGGCAAGTGCATGTATATCTCCTCATCTAAGTCTCCGTGAAGAAATGCAGTCTTTACGTCCAACTGTTCAAGATGAAGATCTTCACTGGCAACAATACTCAATACTGCTCTGATGGTATTGAGCTTCACAACGGGAGCAAAAATGTTAGTGTAGTCAACTTCTTCCTTCTGTTGGAATCCTTTGACAACTAGTCAAGCTTTGTATCTCTTGGAACCATCATGCTTCTCTTTCACTCGATACATCCATTTGTTGTGAAGTGCCTTCTTTCCCACAGGTAACTCAGCTAGTTCCCATGTCTGGTTGGAGTTCAGAGACTTCATCTCATCTTTCATTGTAAGCTCCCACTTGCTAGCATCTCCGGTCTGACATGTCTCATCGTAGCATTCAGGCTCTCCTTCATCAGTCA
>CATKHJ010173603.1:0-26536 GCA_949750685.1 Vernicia montana | reverse complement strand
TAAAAAAATACAAAATAGAGACTAAAAATTGTAAAAAATAATTTTTTTCAATTATGTTTTCTTCTTCAAGCCAACCGAAAATAGTGAAAATATCTAACAAAAGATAATTTTTTACGTTTGAAATTGTTTAAAAAGCTCATAAAGGACAATGAAAAAAAATTGAAAAAAAAAAAAAGCGCTTACAAAAAATGTTCCTATATTTTTGTATATAAGTTATTGGTACACAAAAACTCAAGGGTATTTATGAATTTTTATAATCATGATTTTTTTAAAAAATTAAATATAAGTTAATATATATAACAACAAATATATAAATTAGTATATTTATCCTATTTATTAGATTATCTTAATAAGATGTGTTAAGTGACATAAAAATAATAGATAAGACAATAAAAAAAAGTAAAAAGGAAAGGGTGACTAGCATTTTTCATCATCCTATGTTATCTAAGATTTTTTTTTTTTTTTTTTTAATATTAGACTACCATCTTAGGCTTCGAGATTTTATTATCGAATTTACTATTTTTTTTTTAATATCTCAAGCGTTACCTTATTATTCATCTTTATAATATAATTTTAGAGTTAGGTAAGTATTCAAAATAATATAAAATAAATCATTTTTGTTTTTTGTTTGGGGAGGGAGAAGCTAGGATTCGAACTCGTGATCCAACCGTGATTATGTAGGGCTACTCCCATTAGACTAAATGTTCAATGGTAAAAGAAATCATCCTCATTTATTCAATTATTTTTTATTTATCTAATTATTTCTATATTTATTGGTTTTAGTCTAAATACAAACTAAGAAGAAAAAGGAAACTTTAAATTTATATGCAACCCATAAATTAGCATCGAAAATAGGGAGTAGGGCGTGATTTTTTTTTTTTTTTTTCTTAAATTGATCACTTTGGAGAGGGTTGTACAAATAATGCAACAATAATAAGATGATTGTTTAGCCACTTTTTAACAAATAATAATTCAAATTTTCATAAATGTTGATTAAGTCCTTTTGATATTATAAATGAGTTTTTTTCTTGAATATTTTGTAATTTTATTTTCAATACCTTTTAATTGTGAAAAAAAAACTATAATTTAGTTAAAAATATAACTAAATTTATATCTTTGATACAAATGCATGTTTAATTAATATTTAATTAAAAAATAATGCCATTTTAGTAATTTGTAGCTTTATAAAAATTGAATTTAATTAAATTGAGTAATAAAAAATTGAAATAAACGTCATATACAGTTGTCAATCAAAGAAATAATTGAATTTTAAAATAAATATCAAATTTAAAATATAGAATATTAGTATTTTATATTAGTAAATTATTAAGAAATATAAAACCACCGATTTTGAATTAAATCAAAACTTAGATCCAAATGTAAATCGAAAAGGAAAAAAAAAAGCCCAAACAAATAATTATGAATTAAAGGAGGGGATAATTCTTAAAAAGTAAGATAAAACTAATAATTCATAAATAATAATAAAAAAAAAGTTAAAAGTAATAAGGAAAAAATTACTTTCTAATTAGTAAATATTAAATGTTAACATATTAACCTACAATAATAAGTCATTTACAATTAATACTTGAAATAAAATATATAGTTATTTAATACTTGCACTAACTTTTATAATGGTTACCATGGAGATGTAACCATTGAAAATTTTATATATATATATATATATATATATATATATATTACCGAACCTTTATGAGACTAGAGATCAATTGTTTTAGGTGAAAATCAAGAACAAATAGATTATTATCAGATGTGCAAGCAAATAGACAATCTCTTTTTCTAAACTCTCCTCTCTCTCTTTTAAATTTTCTCCGGTGATTCTTCTATATAAACCCCATAGACTCTTTTTCTAAGAACCCATTAACAATTATATCTTAATTTTTGATTTTTATTACAAATTAGTCATTTGTTTTATTAGGAATGCAATATCATTATTGAAGAGGATCGTGGGATTTCTTGAGTCTGTTAAAGATGAAAGCATCCACGAAGTGAAAGACCAATAGCAAAAAGAAAATGATGGGGATAATCCCTTGCATCGTTATCCTTAACATTTGCCACAACCACAATTGTAGTAGCCATCACCGAGGAGTTAGCTTTTGTGAATCTATCAAAGATTTCAGTCTTAAATTGTGTTACAAAAAGTTGATTGGGGCTCGTTGTTTTTCAAAAGGCTACCATATGGCATATGAGGGTGGTTACTTGAAGAAGCCTAAAGAGATCGAGTCTTCATGTGACCAAGATGGCCATGGATCTCACACTGCTAATACAGCTGCCGGTTTTTCTAATGCCAATTTACTTTTTTTTTTTGTTTACTTCTTTTTTAAAATATCTACTTTAGTGTCTCAATTATTGCTAGATTCAAAATTTATGGGTTTATGTTGATTTGAAATTTTTTTGGATTGATATTTTTGATGTTTTGAATTTTCAAGGTTGATTTTTGTGTTAATGTTTCTAGGTTGTTCTTGAATCTGAATTTGTTATTGTTATTGAATTTTTAGTTGTTCTTAAATTTGGATTTGTTCATGTTGATATTAAATTTGTGGGTTAATTTGGCTTGTTGATGTTCTTGTTGATTTTTTAATTATTTTAAAATAAATAATAGAAATAATTTAGTATTTTAAAATTAAAAAAAAATATTATTTTAATATAAATTTAGACGGTGCATACTGTCTGTCCAATAGAGAGGCTTATTTGAATCAGAAAAGTCATTTTGCAATATTGTTGTTCCAAAATTTAATTTATAGGCTTATCTCTCCTCAAGCTAAACTTAAGAGGTCTTTTTGTACCTTATCCCAATAAAAAAAAAAAAAGATATGGTTCTTTGTCTTTATGTTTAAATGATAGTCATAATTATGTTATGATGTTTAAATTTTTGGAATGGGATGTTTACATAGGGTAATATTTTCAGTGTAAATATAGAAGTCGGATGCCCTGTTAATAATTAGTTGTGGTTTGTTTATGGTATGAGGTTCAAATTAATCAAAGAAACTATAATAGAAATTTAATCTATCATAACATTGGTGATAATAATAAAAAACATTAGTATGAGCAGCAATGGTAACATTGGCAATGGAAATAACACTAAGGCTCTGTTTAAAATTGAGTTTTCCAAAAGTGTTTTTCAATAAAAAATTTTATATTATTTTTAAAATTGTTTTTTCTCAAAAGCAGGTAAATTCATACTTTTTTCAGAAATAAGTTTGAAAAAACAGTTTATAAAAAATAATAAAAATTAATCAATTAAATAAAAAAAATTTCTAAAAATATTTTTCTTAACCCTTAACAACAATCTCAAACGCACCCTAAGGGGTGTTTGGTGTAACTGATAGTTAATTTATTGTCAACAAGTGGACCAAACTCATTTGGTAAGGATTTTTAATCAGCTATTGATAGTTGTTGGGAGTCCAAACAACTACTGTTTTGAAAAGATTCAATTTGAAAATTTTTCTCATGGCTGTTAGCTGATTGAAATTTAGACTATATTACCCTTATAAAAAATCATTATTAATAAAAAATATTTTCAAATTCAATTTTAAATAACAATAATAATAATAAATAATTACTAAAATATTTGTAAAAATTATTATATTAATGTTTAAAAGAAAAAAAATAATCATACAATAAAAAAGTTAATTGTAATATTTTCAAATTATTATTATTGCGATTTGTATCATGCATTAGAAAAAAAAAAAAACTAGATAAATAATAATATACTAAAAATAAATTATACCATTAATCGTCATTTAACATTTAAACAACTAGCTACCAATGAAAGCTAAACCAACACATGCCCTAACTTTTTTTTCTTATCACTTGACATTTTATTGGTCCTACATTTATTATAGATTAGTTTTACAATAGATACATATAAGTCTAAAATACATATTTAAGTTTAATTATATTTATTGGAAAAGAAAAAAGAAAATACTAATGAGTAGTTTAGTCTTAAGTTCTTGAGTTTAAATTTTAATGGAAGTCAAATTAAAAAAAGGAAAAGAGTTCTTATCATAGATTTATTCAAATTTTATTAAGATATTTATTTAACCTCAATTTTAAAATTTTTATCTCATAATTAAGTCAGAACAAGAGAACAACAATTACAACCACAATGACAACAAGAAAGAAAGAAAACAAATAAACTGAACTAACACAAAAGAAATCATTAACTTGAAGACAATTAACATTAATTAATCTTTAATTATTTCGTGTCATCTCAACTTGACGAGCTGCCTTTCTTTTTGTGACTGGCAATTCAGTCTCAGGATTAGCTGAATTGGCAAACCAAGAATTCTCATGCCTATCTCGATCACCCCAAAGAGCATAAGCTTCTTCTCCATGAACAGCTTCATCACCAATCTCCATATCCTCATCAGACATTCTCAGTGGCACCACAAGTTGAATTAACAGACATATTACACTTGTGACGATAACATTGATAAGAATGACATATAGAACTCCCAGAAGTTGAATTCCTAATTGTCGAAATCCTTTATGGACTTGTCCCATTTGAAAACCATAAAATAGGCCTACAAGCTGTCCATAAGACCCGGCGAACAAAAAACAGAGCTTTGGTTCGGCGAAAAGGCCTGTCAGGATTCCACCAAGGCTTCCTGCAATGGCATGAGTGTGTAAAACAGCCATTGTATCGTCAACCTTTTGAAGAAGCTCTGACTTTTTGTGGACAACCATCATTGTAAACCATGGAATTGAACCTGAGCATATTCCCATTATTATTGCTGCCCATCCTTGCACAACTCCTGATTCAAATTTCAAGTCAGAATTATTGGCAAAGTGTTACCATTTTAAGAAAATTAGTAAAAAAAAAAAAAAAAAAAAAAAAACCTACCTGCTGCAGGAGTGATGCAAACTAAACCAGTGATCATGCCTTGAACAGCACCAATAACAGAAGCTTTTCCAAAATATAAGATGTCCAGTGCCAGCCAAGCAAGTAAGCTAGTAGCAGTACACAAATGGGTGTTCAGGACAGCTAAGGAAGCATCGATACTTGCTGCATAAGGGTCTCCTCCATTAAATCCTGTCCAGCCCATCCAGAGAAATCCTGCCCCAGCTAACATAAGAATGATGTTGTTTGGAGGAAATCTTTCTCTATCTTTTGTTAGGCGAGGGCCAACCTATAATAATAATAATAATACAATTGCAACGACATTGTAAGAAATTGACAATTTAATGTATGACAATTGGCAAGCTAAAGAGTGGAAGATTGCTAATTTAATTACCCAATAGGCCGCTGTAAAACCTGCAACTCCAGCAGACAAATGAATCACATAGCCACCAGAGTAGTCTATTATTCCATTTTTGAATAGAAAACCTTTAGGACACCATATGCTAAAGGCTACGTAAGTATATGAAAAGGTTAACCATAGTGGCACAAACATCATCCAAGCATAAAAATTCATTCGCCCTAACAAAGCACCAGCAATCAAAATCAAAGTAATTGCTGCAAAAGCAGACTGGAAAAACACCATAGTTGCAGTGGGGAATTTCCCAATAAATGCTTTATCAAGAAGAAATTTTTGGTCAAGGGCAACAGCAGCCTTCCCCCAGAAAGGGACAAGCTCTTCTCCAAAAGACATTCTGTAGCCCCAAGTAACCCAACAAAAAAGCACACAAGCAAAGGCATAGAGTACCATAAAAGCAGAGTTCACTGCCCATTTCTTTTTCACCCCACCACCATATAAAATAAGAAGTCCTGGAATGCTTTGTAGACCAACAAATGTTGCTGCTATTAGTTGCCATGCATTATCTGCTTTGCTCATCCATGGAGGGCTAGCTTCATCAAATGCTAAACCAGAAGGAAGATTAAACAAAGGAGCTGGAGCTGGTACAGTATTATTATTCATTTTTCACTTCTAATTGTATGCAATTCTCTTTGGTGGGTTTATATCTAAGAAGATTTATTGTTAATTTTCAATCGATAATGACGAAAAGCTGTCACGACGTTGGTATCATTTTTGTCAATTTTTGGTTCTTTTTAATTTTTGTTGTCATTGTCTGTTTTTCATGTGTTATTAGCTCATATATGATGCTTTATTATTACTATTATTATTTTTAATTGTTTGGCGAGGAATCCAAACAAAATTGTAATGGTAATTCCAAAGATTCCCATTTTGATTTTCCAATCATGATATAATGATAAAATACACTCTTTTACTTTGTTAATTATGAACAACTTCATGGCAGAATCAACTTAATCAAAATTTTGGGAAGAATCTCAAGAACATAAATGTCATTAATTTAAAAAGGTTAAGGTTCAGTAATGCATTTCCCAACCCCCCCCCACCCCCCCCCCTAATAATTATGTTGAGAAAGGAAATGGCTCAAATTTGATAATAAAAATTACATGGAAAATTCTATAATTTAATTAATTTTTATTTGAGAATTATGCATGTATCTATTTGATACCAGTTGTACCAGAGGCTTGAGTTTGCCAGATCATAAAACAAAATAAAACCAACGGCCCAAGTCCAATCATTCAATCAAACTCGACTGAGGCCCAACCCATAGAGGATAAAAACCCAAAAAAAAAAAAAAGAAGGAAACAAAACGGTGCGTTTAGATGAAATTCCACTGCCTGTGCTGTGCAGCCTTTCTTTCACCGTTTCACGAATCACGGCTCTCCAGCGAAAGCAGAGAAGATAGCAATGGAGAAGGGTTTTGTTAAACATGAAGACGAGCCTTGGCGAGTCCTCGAATTCTACAGTGGTATTGGTGGCATGGTAACTTTCTCTCTCCATCTCTCTGTTGCTTGATTTCTCGCTACGTAGACACACAGATAGATATATAAACGTTGAGTGATTAATGTTAGTGTATTTGCTTGATTAGAGGTATTCGCTAATGAAGGCAGGCATAAACGCAGAGGTAGTGGAAGCTTTTGATATAAATAACATAGCCAATGATGTTTATGAGTACAATTTTGGCCACCGTCCTTATCAGGTTTGTTTTTGTATTCTTATATTGTATCTTAATAATTGCCTATTTGCAAACATTTGCAATGAGGTTTTGAGTTCTAGAAAACTGGAGATTGCTTGGCATTTGGCATTAACTTGTTTTTCAGTTTCAAATGTGTGCTCATTATTTTGGAAGTAGAATTTGTAAAATTTCATTGTTTAATTGTATCTTAAATATTTGGAGCATCTCAGGGTAATATTCAGAGTCTGACTGCTGCTGATCTCGACAGTTATGGGGCACATGCATGGCTGCTTTCGCCTCCTTGTCAACCCTACACTCGACAAGGTCATAATTGCCTTTTCATCACCTTTTCTTGTTTCATGGATTGTATTATGAGTTTTTATGACAAGTTCAATGCAAATCTTGTGATTAGGTCTTCAAAAGCACTCTGGTGATGCTCGGGCGTTCTCTTTTCTCAAGATTCTTGAACTTATACCACACACTAAACAACCGCCAAATATGTTGTTTGTAGAAAATGTTGTTGGATTTGAGGTGTGTTCTTCAATAAAATTAGTTGAACAGATGATCCGAATTGCACTCTCTTTTCATATATTCTTTATTTCTTTTGCATTTGCATTGCAGACATCTGATACTCGTGCCAAAATGGTGGAGATTTTAGCAAACTGTGATTTTGTTACACAGGAGTTTATTTTGAGTCCTTTACAGTTTGGTGTGCCTTACTCCAGGCCACGCTATTTTTGCTTGGTAATACCTCCCTCCCTCCCTCCTAAGTTACTTAAATTTTTGTTGGTTGCTGCCTCCACATGTCATTGTACTGCCTTTCCACCATTTAATGTTATAAATTAACATTTGTAAAGTTTAAATGCATCGTCACCTGTAACAATAGAGTTTTTAGAATGCATTGGAAACTTTGATTTAGTGCCTGGGTTTTGGTGTCTAGAATATACATACAATTTGGAGAATAAACTAATTGCACTTCTATAACATTATGAATTATTTATCTAGGTAGGCTAACATTGGTCTTTAAATCCTACCATCCTTGAAAATGGTTCTTCTTTACTCTTACCAATTGTTATGATTTCCTTTGGTAGACGTATCATATAAACTGATTATGTAAATATTAAATATTAATCTATAACTTGTACTCTTATTCATTTACCGTACAGGCAAAAAGAAAACCTTTATCCTTTCAGCACAATGTCTTTAACAATCAGCTTCTTTATTCTTTAGGCCCATTATTTGGGCACAATGAAAAGACAGTCATAGAGGTATTTAATCAACCATCAGAGAACTGGGATCAGTTGATCCAGTCATGTGAACCAGTGGAGAGTTTTCTTGAATTCAAGAATTCAAGCAACCGAGTAGATGCAGAAACTGGTTTTGTGGCAATTACCAAGGTTTCTGGAGACTGTTCCCGAGATTTGGAGTACACTGGTGAAGGAAATCCTAGCACAATCGAAGAATATTTTGTCCCATCAAGCTTGATAGAGAGATGGGGAAGTGCTATGGGTATCCTTTATTTTTGCTTCTTTTTAATAGTGTTAACATTTTAAATTCACTCATTTTTATGGAATCATCCTGTCTCTCTAAAAATTTCCTGACAGAGTCCAGATATTGTCTATCCGGATTCAAAGCGATGTTGTTGTTTCACGAAGAGCTACTATAGATACGTGAAAGGGACTGGATCCCTGTTAGCAACTGTCCAGGTATGATCTCATTTCAAATATTCAAATTTTTATGGCCTTGGAATTGGGTTGTCAGTTCTTTTATGGGCCAAGAAAGGAGATGGTTAATTTGTGATCTATATGTTTATTGGAGAAACAGATGCCTTTTATCATCTCAAGCACTTCAAGCAAGTACAACACATTAGATTGGTGCTGCAGTTAGGTCCTGCCATTTGAATTCATTTTCCACCTATAATATATTTCAGCATCTATTGATGTTTCATGATGTTTTTGCTGTTATCACATGCACCCTCCCAAGTTAGTCTGGTAGGAACAATCAATTCCATTTATATGATGTTATTTCTGTTATATGTGCCCAGCTGTTAAAGTACTGGAATTATCGTAGTTCCATAAATGTTAAATTTGATTGTCCTTGTTTAGGTTAATGTCTACGCATTTGGGTTGATATGAGCTGTCCTTAGTAATCCTAGTACTTGTGTAGTTGTGTTACATCTTATCAATACCATGCCCTTTTTCTCAACATGATATTTACATGATGGACATGCAGCCAAAGGATAAGGGGAAAACATCTTCACTGAAGGAGCAAGGCCTAAGATATTTTACCCCTAGGGAGGTATACAGATTTTGCTGATATCCTTTATCGTTTGAGTTTGTTTGTTTGTTTTTTTACATATTGACAAATTTTATCTATATGTCTAATGACTAGGTTGCTAATCTGCATTCTTTCCCTGAGGATTTTCATTTTCCACAGCATGTTAGCCTTAGACAACGGTATGTTATTATTATCTCAGTATCAGTACAGTTGCATCAGAAAATATGGTTGCCAGTTACCATTATCAGTAGCCACTGCTAATAACCTAGTTTATAGCTTGCTAGCCAAGGCTAAGCAGGCTGTGTAAGTTGAGCATTTTCTTTTTAGGACTTTTGTCTGATAAATCAAGATAACACCATATTTGTGACTCTAGTGGATAAAATGAATGCTTGCCAACAATCAAGAAAAACAAAGATTTTTTATATTGATTTGATATGAAAGCAATCTAGAAGCACTTTATGAAATTTTTTTTTATATATCGACTAGAGGCTTGTATCCAAAGATTCTGAAGCCAAAGTTGAAGCATGAAATGAAAAACAAATGATAAGCTAGTGGGCATGTCTAAGTTTCTTAGCAACTTGGAGGCCTCTATGCATTTTAAAACCAATTTACTATTGTTGGCCAAAAAATATATATGTATAAAATGCTTCTGGAGTTTTAAATACCTTTTGCTTGAATCCAAGTTAAAACAGATGAAGGAATGGTACTGCCTTGCCAGTTTGACAGTTTATTATTGTGGATATTAATGTTTTGGTTGATCTGCTGAATGAATTACGACTTTGCATACTAATCATCATAAAACCATCTCATATATCTGACTAAGTTGTTTGTTTCTTGTAGATATGCATTGCTGGGAAACAGTTTAAGCATAGCAGTGGTTGCTCCCTTACTCTGCTACCTATTTGCCCAACCATTGTGATTTTTGAATCTAAAAGCACCATTATATGGATTTTCACAGTTTACTCTCAAGTTATATTCCATTCCCAATTTTCCTTGAGGGTCTATAGGTGGTTTTCACCCCCATTTTCGGTCAGCAGGGGCACAAGAATATAAAGAGGTAGCAACCATTCTATGGATGTTCACGATTCACCCCATTTGTTGCAATTATTTGTAGTCTTTATTTACAACCTCGGCAACCATTATGTGGGGTGGAGGACTGAACACAGTTGTTATCCAAATTATCCTACCATTACGGGAATTCAACAGACTGCTAATTGTTGTATCAATTGTGTAAACAATTACTTTCCAAAGGGATGGGTAGTGGTGAATGAAGGTTAGGAAAATTTATAACATCATTTATTTTTTTGACAATCGCCTGCCTGTTTGGGGTAAAGAGTAGATTGCACGGTGAGTGGTTGGGGGAGTGATGGGCTGGAAATTTTTTCCTTTTTTTTTTTTTTTTTTGATAAGTTTAGAGGTGGAAATTTGCATTTTCAAGTCGGTTTTCCTACTTGAAATTTCCATAGGGTGGTTAGTTAGGGACTTCTATTTTTGTTGGGTGATTGAGATGCTTTGTTTGTTAAAGCAGTGCCTCTATAGCTGGTTTATTTGATTGTTACGGACTATGGTTGCCTTAAACAAGGCCATTTCAAACAGTGAAGATTTGTATGTTGCAGCTGTGAAATGGATTTGATGAGATATTGTGAGGGATGGGATTTCATTATCATTTTGCTGTTTGATGCCAACTAATGATCTGTTTTCTATTTTAGCATCGAATTAGATGCTTCCTTCGTGGTAAATTATTCAATTGGTAGACTGTATTTACGAGTGCATGTTGCATTGAATAATTTTTCCTCGGTCACTTGGCAAAAAAAAAAAAAAAAAAAAATTCCTCGGTCGCATCTAACATGACATGAAATATTTTGGGATAGCAATGCAAATAATTAGCCGCCATTGGCTTTCAGTCATTGATCTCAAGAATTTCGCCAAATTCTTTCCCATATATGGTATTATGATTAGGGTTCATAACAGTAGCAGAGGCAAGAAATCCTACGTTTTTAATTTCAAAAAAAGAAATCCTACGTTTTGCTGTAATATGTTGCCACTGGATTGTAACTTGTAACTGGCATCAGTTGATAACAAAATGAAACAAGAGAATCTAACTTAACTAATCACTTACCTCTTTTATAAGAACTCGGATGACTGGATGAAGGTCAAAATGCCAATTGAATTAGATTTGGCTGACCGGTTTCTCCCTCTTGGGCCTTTTTTTTTTTTTTTTTTTTTAAATTTTGCCAAAGGGCTTTGTTTTTGTACTTGGTTTTGGATGCAATAGCATGCAAATGTTCGGATCATAAGGAAACAAAAGAGCCATAGAACGAATTAAGAATGAAGAGAGAAAAATAAATTGCATTTATAGCATGCAAAAATTAAATCCACAGTAACAAATGAGATATTGTTAATAGAAAATCGGTTAGATGCTAATAATAATAATATTTCTCTAAAAAATAAGAAAAAACCAAAAAAAAAAAAATAGTTTAGATACTAATAATAAGAATGTTTTCGTAAAAAAAAAAATCAAAATAATAAAAAACACATTTAAGCTTAAAATTAAAATTCCAAAAATGTTAAGATTTTAGTTCAGTGGCCTTTCTGTTAATCATCGTATTAACGAAAAAAACAGAAAAGTCCAAACCAGGCAGGAGCCCAGCCCATGGCGATGTTTCTTCCTTCGTGTAGTTGCAGTGCACAGAAGGGGTTCAACGTTATTAGGGTTTTTGGTCTTCTCTTCCTGAAGTAAAAACTGCAATAAAAAAATGAGATCTTCACTTATTTCGTCACCAATCTCTCCATTCCTTCTCCGCTCATTCGCAAATCCGAAATTTCTCTGTTCACAAACTCAATTTCCCAATGAACCCATATCAGAATCCTCATTGTCTCAGAATTCAAACTTCATTTTTGCCCAAAAAAACAGCCAAGAACCCAATTTTCCTGAGAAACACGTTTCCGATTCCAATAATCCGGGAAACCCAACTTCCTCCGACTCCAAACAGGTCAAATTCACCTTATCCACGTCGCAAGAGACAGTTTTGACTCAAGCTAATGCTATCGATACTCTTTTAAGTTATAAAAACGATCCAATGTCAGCTTTAAACTACTTCAATCGGTTGGAGAGAACGCGTGGCTTTCTTATGGGGATTGATTTGTTATGTGTTACGTTTAACATTTTGACAAGATCTTCAGAGACTCTTCGAAACGCTCAGAATCTGCTCAATCGATTTGTTTCGGGTGATTCGGGTCCCCTGCCTACTGTTCTTGTTGATCACTTAATTGAGAGTGCAAAAAGGTTTAATTTTGATTCGGATTCGCGGGTTTATAATTATTTGTTGAATAGTTATGTTAAAGCATACAAGTTCAATGATGCTATTGATTGTGTTTATAGAATGGTAGAAAGTGATATTGTTCCTTGGCCTCGATTTCTGAATATACTTTTGACTGCATTAGTTAAGAATAATATGATTTGTGAAGTGCAAAATGTCTATAATACGATGGTTTCGAAAGGGTTCCGTGGTGATTGCTTTACAGTTCATATAATGATGCGTGCGAGCTTGAAAGATAACAAAGATGAGGACGCAATGAAACTTTTTAGAGAGGCAAAGGAAAGAGGGGTAAAGCTTGATGCTGCAGCCTATAGCATTGTTATTCAGGCTGTTTGCAAGAAACCTGATAGTAATATAGCTTGTGGGTTGTTGAGAGAGATGAGAGATAAGGGGTGGGTTCCATCTAAGGGTACCTTTACTGCTGTTATTGGAGCTTGTGTAAAGCAAGGAAATATGACAGAAGCATTAAGGATTAAGGATGAGATGGTGAGCTGTGGAAAGCAAATGAATGTGGTGGTGGCAACAAGTTTGGTGAAGGTTCATTGCAAGCAAGGTGACTTGGATCGTGCTTTAGATTTCTTTGATAAAATGAATGAAAATGGGCCCAATCCGAACGAGGTCACTTATGCAGTTATAATTGAAGGGTGTTGTAGGAATGGGAAGATGGATAAAGCCTATGAACTTTACAACCAAATGAAAAACAAGGATATTTCCCCATCTGTCTTCATTGTGAATTCCTTGATACGAGGATTCCTGAAAGGACAGTCACTTGAAGAAGCATCCAAGTTGTTTGATGAGGCAGTTACATGTGACATTGCCAATATTTTCACTTATAATTCTCTCTTATCATGGTTTTGTAAAGAGGGCAACATGAGTGAAGCATGCAATTTGTGGGAAAAGATGGCTTGCAAAGGCGTTCCACCCACTAAAGTTTCTTACAACACCATGATACTTGGTTACTGCAGAAAAGGCAACTTGGATATGGCATCTAGTGTATTTTCAGAGATGCTCGAAAGGGGTCTAAAACCTAATGTAATTACTTATTCTGTTTTGATGGATGGATATTTCAAGAGAGGTGACACTGAATATGCCTTTAATCTCTTTGACCGAATGGTGGATGAAAATATTGTTCCGTCAGATTTCACATACAATACTATAATTAATGGTTTGTGTAAACTTGGACGTACATCTGAGGCACAGGAAATGCTGAAGACGTTTGTTGAGAATGGTTTCATTCCTATCTGTTTAACATACAACAGCATAATAGATGGGTTTGTAAAGGAAGGCTCTGTCAATTCTGCTTTGACTTTTTACAGAGAGATGTGTGAAAGTGGAGTTTCTCCAAATGTTATTACTTACACAACCTTGATTAATGGATTCTGCAAAAGCAATAGTATCGAGCTTGCTTTGAAGATGCGGAATGAGATGAAAAACAAGGGTCTTGAATTGGACGTCACTGCATATTGTGCTCTGATAGATGGATTTTGCAAAAATAAGGACATGAAAAGTGCAAGTCAGCTTTTCTCTGAACTCATTGAAGTTGGGTTATCTCCAAATTCCATAGTTTATAATAGCATGATAAGCGGCTACAGGAATCTTAACAACATGGAAGCAGCACTTCACTTGCATAAAAGAATGTTAAGTGAGGGGATCCCTTGTGATATACAAACTTACACTACACTGATAGATGGATTGCTAAAAGAGGGCAAATTACTCCATGCATCTGAGCTTTACACAGAGATGCTTGCCAAGGGTATCATGCCTGATACAATAACATATACTGTTTTGATAAATGGTCTTTGCAGGAAAGGACAGATAGAAAATGCACAGAAAATTTTGGCCGAGATGGACAAGAAGTGTGTGACACCTAATGTTCTTATTTATAATTATCTGATTGCTGGGCACTTTAAAGAGGGCAATCTGCAAGAGGCTTTTAGACTGCACAACGAGATGCTTGACAGAGGTCTTGTTCCTGATGACACTACATATGATATTCTTGTGAATGGAAAAGTCAAAGATGGAAATTCTCGTTCTGAAGTTTCATGTGTTTGAATAGCAAGTAGAGCTTCTTTCCAGAATCTCTACTGCAAAGTTGGCCCTTCAAGGTATAAAATACATCATGAACAGCAACATTCATCTCTCCACAAATATTCACCATCTCTCTCTGAAGGTTAGTTGCAATTACAATGTTGTGTTATTTTGCACTAAAAAATCTGATGGTTTTCAAATGTGTTAATACATGTTTGTATTTCCTTTTCCTGTATTTGCTAGGATGAGTGCCTCTCTTTGAATCACTGAAGCAGAACTGAGAAAGAATTACACAGACTACTCAGATTCTTATTACATTTGTGCACTTTTTCTAGGTATGTACGATAAATCGAAGGCATTTTTGTATCCACTAAATTTTTATAGGACAAAGACTTGATTATTTTCATTAGAGCTAGCATACTTTTGTGCATTTCCTTTTCATTTATTTGTGGGAGTTCTTGTGGTACATGGTTGTGTGGCAGTATTTCACATAATATTTCAATATTCATTCCAGTGGATATTATTGTCTGTTATGGATCTGAACTAGTGGAATATAGCTGCCGACTGAAAGAAACCCAGCATACAAATAGTAACCATTGCCATGAGATTTTTGCAAAAGAAACTAGATAGTAAACCAATTCCAAGGTCTGGAATGTTAAGCTGTGATAATTAGTTGTGAATATTTCCTAACCTGAGGGATCGATGAAATTTGTACTTTTGTTCGAAGCCTCAAATTATCCCCTATAACAATGGCTTCACTAGGTGCCAGCCAAACTTTTAACTTTCTCAACTGACAACTCTACTTTCTAATTTGGTTTTCTTCTCTACTTAAGGATTCTCAGGTCACACTGCAAGCTTCTGTCTTGGATGATCTCAGTGCTATCTGTCATGATGTGGAAGTTTTTTTTTTCTGGGGGTGATGGAGAAATCTAGGTATATGCCACCCTCCTACATTAAAAAAAAGTATATCTCATGTCGTGAAGGTGAAGGGTTCCTTTTCTTTTTCATGTTAGCTTGCTGTAAAAGATAATAGATTGAGTATATTGATAATTGCTGAATGAAGCTAGAAATAGAGATTGATTGTACTTTGTTAAGAGTTGCAGAAGATGTATATAGTCATTGAATTATAGCAGAGGCAGGCAGGAACCAGGAAATCCAAATTTTGATTTGCCTTCTTTTTTTTATTGTAAATTCATTCAAGATTTTTTTTTTTTTAATTATTATATTTGCTTCTACCCCTGCATTCTGTTTCTTTGAGTTCTAATTTTGTCACTTATTCGACCCTCAGATTTATAAAAGATGAACACAGTAAAAGGAAAATAGAACCAATCAAATATATTATTGCATTGTCTCTGAATATAGAAATGGCTTGGGAAATCTTGCACCTTAATTAATAACTTGATATTAGCCTTTCATACAACTTTCATAGAAGAACAAAGCATTTACTATCATCTTGCTTTTTTCCCAGAAAATACATAGAGAAAAATGGAATAGTTTTTAGCTTTTTATAATGCTGCTGCCTGTTGTCTTTTCCTTTGATGGGGTTGGCTGTGGGTCTGGGTAGAGGCTCTCTTATTAAGTTTGGAATCTGAGCTGTAAATGTAAGATCTGCAAGTAAAGGAATTGAAAAAGAAATAGAAATAGACACCAACAGTAACAAGAGGTAAACGGCTGGGCTGTTCCTTGTTACTCCCATTTCATCTCATCATTTCACATTGAATTTACTGGTTCTCTTGAATCAATTTTTTTCCTTTTTAAAAGCATTGGAGAGATTTAAAATCTGAGGAAATTGAATTCCAACGTTCACTCAATTAAGACATATTTCTCAAAAATTTAAGAAATGAAATGAAGGAGAAACAAGAGAAAAATACTCATAATTTTTTTGTAATAATAATAAGAATAATAATTTTTATTATCTTCATACATTTTTTCAAAAAGATCATGTCAATCTTTTTTAAAGCAGAATTTTAATATTACTTTTAAATTCTATTTTATGGTTATCCTAATAATAATAATTGCAAAATCCTTAATGATAAGATGTGAATAAATTCATAATCCATATGAGGGTTTTTTTTTTTTTTCCAACTAAAAAAAAAAGAGAAAACAAATATAAATAAATCAGATGGTGACTTGCATTCTCCACCAAGAGATTAAGCATCTAATATATTTATTTTAAGAGATTAATTTTTTTTTTTTTTTTAAATAAAAAAGTTCTGTTCCAACAAAAATTAGGTGGAAAATAGTTTGGGCGCAATGCGCACTCCTCCTTGTTCTTCTGGTTGGTATTAATTAAACTTAAAAATCACGTAAAAAGGACAAAACCAAAATCAAATATTATAATACAAAAATATATATATTTTTTTTCAGATTTTCTCTGTCACTAAAAATCATCTTCTTGCCAGGAAAAAAAAATTTCATAAGAAACCCAATTCTCTGTTCAACCGAACTTAGCACACGATTTATAATATTAACAAAGGTCTGTGAAATATCTCATCTTTTTATTATATTTTTCTGTGGTTTATAGTTGATACTTGTTTTTTTTTTTTTTTTTTTTTTTTTTTTTTTTTTCTAATTTGAATTTTATGTATTATCAGTTTTTCTTTTTGAAGAATTTGATTTATTATCAGTAAAAAAAATTTCTGAATTTTTCTTTTACGTGAATTTATGGTGATATGCGTGTAATTTAAATTCTTATTGATCGAGACTTGATCTGAGACTGATTAGTAAAAATGTTAAATTTTTGGTTGTTGTTTCAGGTTTTTTTTTTTTTTTTTTTTTTTTCTTTTAAGATTCAGGAGCACCATGAGATTCAAGAAAGGATGTAGAGTGGAGGTATTCAGCAAAAAGGATGGACCTTCTGGTGCGTGGCGATGTGGTGAGATTGTTTTTTCAGGCAATGGGCACGCTTATAGTGTTAAGTATGATTATTCTCCAGGAAAGCCGAATGAGGATCTTGTGGAGAGAGTCTCAAGCAAAGCCATTAGGCCTTACCCTCCTCCTGTGAATGATGTTTCGAATAGTTGGACTGCTGGTGATGTGGTAGAGGTTTTCGATGATCTTTATTGGAAAACAGCAGCAATTTTGAAGGTTTTCAGTCAAAATTACTATTTGGTGAGGTTAATTGGATCTTCAAGGGAATTCCGACTCCACAAAATTAATATCAGGGTGCGTCAATTATGGCAAGATGGCAAATGGGTTGTGATTGGAAAGGTAAATTAGTGTTTGTTTGTTTCTTGTTTATGTTGTTCCTCCATGATGTTATGTTTCTGTTTCTGTGTTTTGCATTTCATGGTTGCCTTTGTCTATCTTTTGATATTGTCTCTATGGTCAATTCATGTTCAATTTGTTGGGCTTGTGTTTCGAGTTTTGTCTAATAATTATCTGTTGCCTATCATTTTCAGGGTTCTGGCAGCCGAGAATATATGAAATCCAATAAGCCTTCTACTTTGAGTTTTTATCAGAATACAAGCTCCCCAATATTGCAGGCCGATGCAAAGACAAAAGTTCAAGCAGTAGAAAATTGTTTCGCTGATGGGAACGATGCTGGTTTCCAAGAGTCTTATATTGTGACAGCTAGAACACTGAAGAGAGCATCCCCATTTTGGTCATCTGATGTTGAAGCGTGTAATGGAAAGGCCCTAAAAGTGAGAGCAATAGAGAAAAAAGGGGAGCTCCTACAGGTGATCTCAGGGTGCTCATCATCGTTTGTGAATAAGGTAGATGCTGTTGCTTACCCAAGAGAATGTCTGGGTGAAATGTACATGCATACTTACCCTAACAATCAAAGAATTGCATCCTATGAAATGGAGAGGAGAGCACCAAATTGTTATGTTGAGTCTTTTCATGCAAGAAACTTGGAACCTTATGATGAATGCTCTGTAGGTAGTTGTAGTGTTATTAGTAATAGTCCGAGTAAACTATCTTGTCGCATCTTAGCAGGTAATAGTCCTGATGCAGATGCCCTTAGCAGTGATGCTGAATCCTTTCATGGCCGTGGAGATGAAGAAGAAAAATGTTCCCTTTCCTTAGGAGAGAATGTAGCTGTAAGAATCCATAGGTTAGAAATGCATGCTTATCGTTGCACTCTAGAGGCATTGTATGCTTCTGGACCCTTAAATTGGGAACAAGAAGTATTATTGACAAATCTCCGTATCTCTCTTAATATTTCGAACGATGAACATTTGATGGAGCTAAAGAACTTAATCTCTGCTGGACCAAGCATTCATATTAGGTAGCAGCTAATTAGGGCCTTTCTTTCCTTTGCGTTTCTTTTTCTTTGGGTGTTTTTCCCATTCTGGAAACAGGTTCTACTTGGTCGTCATGGCCTCACATCATTGTAAGAAGCAGGATAAAATTGGCACATTTTGTAGTTATATTACCATTTTTCAATCTGTGGTGATTTAGCCAATGAAAATTTGTATTTTGACTACTATGTAAGAATTCTTAATGCAGTATAATGTTTCCTGGTTCTCCATTGTTTTCTGTCTCTTTTGTGCTCACCTTCTCTCTCCTTTGCATTGCATGAGGAACTTGTATCCACAATATAAATGCTATCAAGTTTTGCCAGCAATCAGCATAATTTGGCAAATAGGCTGCAATTTTTGTAAAATCTTTTAAGCTTCTATGTATATGTGACTGGTGGATTGTGAGATATTGTCAAAAGGTTTTTGGTCTGTTTAGATTCATTTAGACTTGTGAAAACCCAAGCTTATTCCATTGATATCATGATATGAGGTTGAGAAGCCAATAATTTACTTTTTTATTTACCAACAAAAGTGGCCCTGTCTTTTATCATGGCTGGCAGGATGGTTAATCTGATATTTAATGAAAACTTAGGAGATTTTTGGTTGCTTACTGCATCAATTGTGGAGTTTGAAACCTGGATAATTCATTGTATCTTTACAGCAGCATAAGCTATGCTTATTACTTACACATTCTATGTTTTTGCCATTCACTCAAAGTTCATTGGTATTCATCAGAATTAAAAAATAGCTTTTCTATGTTCATATTTGGTTGAAGATGTTGGATGAAATTTGGCATGGTTTAATTGTCTCCAAGTTAATTCTGCTTTTGAGGATGTTATTGATGAATCCCCTGCATTTTCAGGGCCACAGTTGGAGGCATGCATGCATTGCTTCCAAAGGTCTAAAGATGATGCTGGGGGCCACTGCCATTTCCTTGGCACAATAAATGGGGCCAATATCCACATCAAATTATTTACAATTGTGCCAACTGATGTCCAGTTGCTGATGTCATTTTAATATACTCTAATGCTATAGCTCATTTCTAGCCTACTGGAACTATGCACAAAATTTGTGCTGGAGGAAGTGAAAGCAAAACTTTATAAAGGCAGCCACGAAATCCTGATAGGAAGGTCACTTCAAGCTTTAAGATGAATTATGTATGTGATTCATAGTTTCTTTCCATTTCGCATCTAAATATCTATTCTATTGCATCTATTTTACTTGCTGCAGACGTGAATCAGGACCCAAGTCTTCTCCATAATATAATAGTTTATGCTTTGCAGATGTGGTACTGTTAGACCTCTGAAACCCACTCAACAGGTTTGCTGTTGGCAGCTATGTGTGAGAAACGATGATTTTCATATGGCAACGGAAGTAATTGTTCAGTCATCAAGTCAGTACACATGCAAGTAACCCTTCTGATTGGGAAGGAAAGATTTGATGAATGTATTCAGCTCCTGGAGTAATTTTCAATTGTTGGATTCCAGAATTCAGTTTGAAATGTCAGTTTCATATGAATTTCCACTTCATTATCATATGAGAGAATGAAAAATAATTTGTTAGCTTATAACAAGCCTTACATTGCAATAGCATTACGTCTGCAGGCAGGCACTGTTTTAAGATATTGTTGTCTTGCCTGAGCAGGAGAGTTGGGTTCTCTGCAGAGCACCTGCATCTAATGCATATACTGTGCCAATACACCTTCTTTTGAGGGCTATTTTTCTATAGCTGATTACCATTTTGTTTGTTTTGGGTTGTGTCATGATCTATTGCAAAATATATATGATCTTTTTCAAAGATGGCAAAGAGTTGTTTAGACAATATGTTTTTGTTTTTGTTTTTATTGGGCATAAGCCACGCAAAATCATGGAATATTCCAATCTCCTGTACTCTTGATAGCTAGGCATCATGGTTATTTTCTGTTATGGCACCCCAAATCCAATTTTCTACTTCATTGTTTTTTATCATTGCTCTTCTCTTTTTTGGTATTCTATAAATGTGTAAAACAGTGAATGATTTGAAGATGTTTTGCGGAGATTCAACAGCAAAATGATTTTGAGCCCTGCATTGAAGGTTGTATGGACTCTTTCAGAAAGAATACTGGTTTGTGCAGAATTTATGTTTTGCTTGTTAACAGTGTACTAGGTGCTTTGTCATATTGTACCAGGTAGTTCCCTTAAATCAAAACTTTACTAGTTTTTGTATGAGAATTTCTCTTAAAGCAGAAAGAGAATGATTGTGTATACATTAACATTACTGGTATTTATGTTTTCAGAAATGGGTTTGAATTCTTATTTTTTATTAGATCCATAATGACCAATAATATCCGTGGCTGAAACAGATATCGTAATGATGCAATTAGATGCTGACAATGAGTTGTTAAATTCCATAAAAATGGAGGAAGCTGTAAATAGGCAAGTGCAAGAGCCCAAAATTCATCAAAGAGTTGCACATATATAGCTCCTATTGGGCCTTTTCACCATGCAAAAGCAAAACCAGAAATCCCCAAGACATGGAGAACTGTTAAAGAAAGTGGTTCAAGTTACTACAAATGCGACAAATGCTACCCTTAAGGTTCAATTGAAGATTCATCTTCCATTTTTTTTTTCCCTTTCGTCGATGAAGATGTGAAGGAGCTGCGATAAAAGGAAATACTAGTCCAGCCTATTTTCTTGCAAGTGACCAAGAGGTGGCAGATGTTTTCAATGAGACATTTGGTGCTACAATATTAACGTAACACTATGTGCTTATGATATATTAATATTAAGGCATACGAATAAACTAATTCTATTACGCATTTTCCATAACTAAATTAATGTTTTCTATCTATCAGCCATTGATTACAATGGCCAAAAAACATTTTTAAAAACTTCAGCAACAACAACCAGCACAACCACCAACGAATAAAATGGGCACTAAGAATGCGTCCATCTAGAAAATGACTTCAGCCCAACATCAATAATACTGATTTTGTATACTGCCACGCAAAAATCATCGTAACCTACATAAACTACATTTGTCGAGTCCAGGTTCTGATAAATCAATGAATTTTCGAGTTAGAACCAACACAGACTATCCAAAACCTCTGGCACATTTTTTAAAATTTAAGGCCCTTGCTGTAAAGCTCTAATAACCTCACATAGAACACACATAAAACAAAACAAAACTACAGCATCCTACTACATAGTTTTAACCAGAAACTTGAAAACTGTTGACAAGATAAGAATAAACAAAGCAAAACCCCCGCACAAAAAGATCAAATAGTAAACTCGGACAATCGGGTAACAGTATAACCCAGAAATAATTCAGTTCATACTCATACAAGTCAAAGGGCATTAAAATCACATCCTCAAAACGATATAATTAAGCCCCTTCCACCACAATCCAACTTCTGCTGCTTTACTCAAATGCGTCATCATCGTCATCTGGAAGGGGTTGACTTGCGGCAGCTTGCAACTCAGCCTCATGCCTGTTAAAATTTTAAACAGCATGAGAAAAAGTTAAAACCAGACCCTGGAGAAAATTAATCATAAAAGCAAAAGGAAAATCTTTTTAATCTGCACAAGTGAGCATCAGCACAAATTCTTGCTGAACCTAATTTTCCAATATTACGAATAATATAAACTGCAGGCGAAGACATGTATCTAAACCACATAGAGGATACGCACATTCCTGTGGTCCATGTAGAGACAGGCAATACAAGTGAATGAAATGGGCTAATAAACACTACACTTACTGTTGCTGAACTTGCAGGTCAATTGTCACTTCTGGAGGTGCCAGGGCGGGAGACTCAACAAAATGCAAATTAGGATCCCTACAGCAAAAACAATAGGAAACAATATAAAGCCTTCTCTCTGGTTCATAGAAATTAAAATGATAGAAGCTTTTCAAATGGAAAAGGTTAGTCCTTACCCAGCAAGTTTTCTTGCAAGATACAGAAAAGGCTTTTCAAAATTATAATTGCTCTTTGCTGAAATCTCATAGTATTGCAAGTTCTTTTTCCTGTGGAAGGTAACCTGCTTTGCCTTCACCTGCCTGTTTTTCACATCAACCTTGTTTCCACAAAGGACAATAGGAATATTTTCACAAACCCTGAAAATATGCATCACAGAAGAACAGTGGCAGTGAATAAAACCTTGTCCAGAAGTAAATAAATGTATCACTTCAGACTATAGAACTAAACATACCGGCAAAGATCTCGATGCCATGTGGGCACATTCTTATATGTCAACCGGGCAGTAACATCAAACATGATGATAGCACATTGGCCATGTATGCTGCACAATAAATTTCTTGTAAATTACTTTAAAAAAACACACAAACAATATCACAAAAGAACAATTGTGAGAAACAGAATAACACAAATAAGCCAATAAAGAATGTGTTCTGGTAAAAAATTCAAGAGTTGAAGCTTCTACTAGAAAATCTAAACAAGTGACACAAACGAGATAAAGTAAGTGTTTAAAACCCCGTAGATTCTGAAAACAATAGCCCTAAGGCATTACAAGCATTTACCAACCAATGTTGGCAATAAAAAAGAGCAAATGATGGAGAATTGGAGATTTGAAAACAGGCATAAATGAAAAGTTAGCAAGTCATGGAATGCTCGCTAAGAAATTAAGCTAACAGATTGAATGCCTAATAACAATAAATGGGTACAAATGTGCATGGAAGGCGAAGCTTCAGATACTTACTAATATCCATCCCTAAGCCCACCGAACTTCTCTTGTCCAGCTGTGTCCCAGCAGTAGAATCTAATTTTCCCACAGTTAGTGAAGAAATCCAGGGGATGAACTTCCACGCCAATGGTTGCTGTGTATATACAAATAGATAATCAATTTCACATATAGCCATTATTTTCATCTCCACATCTATTTTCAAGTGGACAAGAACAGCGATGATTATAACTAAAACATCAGATTGAACTCGAGTGATAAAGCATAGTTCTTACGCTCATATTTCTTCTCGAACTCGCCTGTAAGATGCCTTTTCACAAATGTAGTTTTCCCTGCGTCAGTCTCAAATGTTAAATCTCATAACTTAAAATAATACATCTCAATCAAAATTCGATTACCCAAAAAAAAATTAATAACTTTTAAGACGTCAAATAGAGATTTAACCTAAAATAAGCACTCAGCAAAATATACCTGTACCACCATCGCCAACAATAACAAGCTTGAAGCTCGGATAATCAACAGTCTGCTGATTTGGTAGAGCCTATAATCCCAAAAAAAAAAAAAAAAAACCAATATTATTATTAGCAAAAAGAAAATCACAGTTCCATAAAAATCAATATATAACAAAGAGGCCGAAAAGGCCACACAGTTCTAGATCGAAAAAAATAAGTAATCAACAAAAGCAGAGTAAATCTGAAAATTCCAATATAGATCAAGTAAAGATCGAGATAAGAACAACAAATACAAAAGAGAGATCGAAAGTGAGAAGAGATTTTTACCATTTTTCACTGAGTTTTGAAGCAGAGATTTGACTGATTAAAGCGTATGTGCGCAAAGAGCAATGGCGAGAGAAGGACTAGAGTATTGCAAAGGGGGTTTATAAAGAGGAGGTTTAAGCGAGACCCTAATTTGTTTTGAAATTCAATCGCCTGTGATGTAGTGCACAGAATTCAGCTGATCTGGATTGTGAATTGATGTTACTTTACGGTCGTGATTGGTTAAAGCTTATATAGCGCCCCAGAGGATTTTAGTCTCCTTGCTTTCAAACTTCTCAACTGGCTTAAAGCTGACGCGATTCTCTCGACCGTCCGATCTTAATTAGTCAAAGTGATCACCTAAAGTGTGGCACGCGTCAGTTCAACGTGTCAGATTTGAGTTTTGGTTTGTGGTTTCCGATTTTAAAAGGCTGGGCCCAATATATGATAGTCTGGGTCTTTTGGGTTTGGTAATTTTTATTGGGCTGGACCCATTTATCCATGGAGAAAGGCCTCATGATAATTAATAATCAATAAAAAAAAAAAAAAAAAAGAACTTTCTGTGACAAAACAAAGCTTCATATTTTAGTTCATTTTTCATTTTTTTTCTAATAATGAAAAGGAAAAAAAGCTAAATGGGCAATACCCTAAAATTATCAGAACTTAATTTTGCATGTCTATATTATAGCACTTGTAGAGAGATTGCATGAGAAATTTTAAAATAAACTCTAATTGATCAATGTAAATTATTCATAAATTATTAATTGCAATAGTTATGGAAAAATACATTATGCCTAATGTGACTTGATTAGGCTTTTTTTTTTTTTTTTGGGCAACTAGAGATGAATTAATTCTATATTATTTGGCAAAATAAAAATGGAAAATTAAGGGGCGTTTAGTATCACTGCGGTTCTCTGTTTTCCATTTTTTTTTTCAAATTCTAAAAAAATATGTATTAGAAAATATTTTTAAAAAAATTATTATTTTTTATTTTTTTTATATTTATCAAGAAATATTTTGAAAATAAAAAACAGAAAACAGAAAATGATACGGAACTGTTACTAAAACAAACCATAATCATTGCAAGATAATCATCACCAAATTGTAGCTTCTCAACCATAAACAACTAGAGATTTTCACAAGCATGGAATATTGTTCATGGGTGAAGAAAATTTAGTAAAACTTTTTCCTTATTTATTTTGGTAACATACATTACCACTTTCATATATAAAATCACAATAATATACTACAAGCTATATGATGCTAATAAAAACTCACACTGAAAACCTCTTAGTTCGCTTCTCTTATATAACAAAAATTAATATATTCTTAGTATATTGCATTAATCATGACCTTAACTTCGTGGGAAATTTCTTATCTAGATCAGATCCATGTGAATCTCCTGTCACATTTGTTATGGTTTACGAAGGCTTAACAGCTTCACATCATCAATAACAGGACCACAAAGAGAAGAGAAATCATCACTTCTCATGGTGTAAAATGTGCTATAGAACATAATCCTTGTTCTGTTTGAAATAGCAACAAATCTAAGCACTGCACGCTTGAATCCACCTTTACCCTTTGACTCATAAGGAACTTTGAGGGTGTCCTTTCCAGCAAAAGCCTCTACCACCATTGACCCTTCACAGGAATTGCTAGCATCTCCTACGGCGAATGAAAGTGTATAAGTTTTTCCAATGACTGTTCTGGCTACTTGGGCAATTGCACTTTCTTTCCCTGCTACAAGTTCTATGGCTCTTTTCATTTGTGGCACTGAGAAATGGTCTGAGTCTATGTATTTTACTGCTTTTAGAGATTCAACCATCCAGCCTGGGAGAGGTGAATGATCATCTTCAATGTTTGGTGGAATTAGTACACCCCAAGATGTGTTGGGAAACACATATGGACCTTCTTCAAATCCACCATTTTTTAGTATGTTCTCTGCATATGACATATAAAAGAAGAAAAATCATTAGTAAATTTGGAATTAATTCGTAGATATGACCATCGGACTAAAAACCCAGTAATCGAATAATTGTTTCATAGTGTAAGATGTCGGAATTATAAATTTAATTAATAGCTCTAGCGTTTAATTTGCTGTTTTTATATAGCATGATGTAAAGAACAGAGGCGATGTATATATATGTTTTTGTCTTTATTAAAACAGGAAGGAACAGCTAGTTGTTATATGGGACCAAAGTATTAGGCAATGCACATGGGTGATGGCTCCAAAAACATCACAACTGGATTCATCTATATCAACTAACTTTTATGTCCCAAATCTATCA
>CATKHJ010173564.1:0-10717 GCA_949750685.1 Vernicia montana | reverse complement strand
AATTGAGGATTGATTGGGGTGCTAGAGATAGACCTACAAAATCCTTTGGTTTATTGTTCCTTATTCTTAATGCATGACTTATTTAATTGTGTTTGAGAAGAGATTCCTTGCACTCTATTTAGGAATTAGGGATTAAATTGCTCGAGAGAGGTTTTAATCTAAATGAGTGGAACGCCAATTCAATGCATTGTATGTTTAATCAATTCCATTATTCATAACATTCATGATAGGTTAGGGGGATTCATATCTAGATAGCTTTAATCTTGTTTATATCTATCAATCTTCTCACCTTTTAGTTTAGTTTTAGTTTTAATTTTAATTATCCTAAATTGATTGTTCACTAGACAATAGTCAAAGTTTGCGCTAGTAATTATAAGCATTCCTTGTGGGAGACGATACTTACTCATCATTTTATTACTTGATAACGACCTGTGCACTTGTAGTTGTTAGTGTGAGTTTCGGCACATCAATCATGTTTCAGTTTATTGATTAAAGGTTGGTTGATTGATTTTAGTCAAACAAGATTGATTACCAATTTGTTAATTAATTCAGATTAAATTAATAAACAAAAGAGGATCAGAACAAGTTAATTAATTCGGTTTCTAATTAACATACCTCTTAAAGCGATTAAAAGAAAAGGATTGAGGAAAAGGGGAACATATAAGGAAATGGGAGAAGCAATAACTAAGCTATAATAAAAGAACTAAAAGAAAGGGAAATAAAGAAAAGGGAACATGCAAAGGGAATAAAGCAATAAAAAGAAACTAAGATAAAAAGAAAACAAAAGCAAACAAAACAACAAAGAAGCAAAACAAACTTCAAAACAAATAAATAAATAAATGAAAAAGGAAGAAAATAAATACCTTTTGATGACGAGGCTTAGGGACGTATGGACGGAGCGGCCGACCGGATCATAATTCCACCTTGACTTGACTCGGCAGAACCAAAGCCTCCTAATGGCTATTAGGATGACTTTTAGGACTCCCTCGAATTAGCTTGAGAGAACCCACAAACAATCACCCAACAAGAGAAAAGTTTTGAACTAAAAGACAGCTCTTTCGAACCAAACCTTTGAAGAAAGCTAGCTTTTAACCAATTAAGTTTGATTTTATCTAGTTAAGTGTGTTAAGTTGTGTAGAAATGAGTTGGGGGGGGGGGGGTAGTTTATATAGGAATAACAGCTCTAATGTAGGATTTGGTATTTTGAAGCTCAAAACCGCACACAGCCTTCCTGGGACCGCACACAGGCCATTCTAGACTGCAAAGGAAAAATAGGACTGCACAGAAGAAGAGGGACCGCACAGGCCCATTTCAGGATCGCACAAGGCCTGTGCGAAACCGCACAGGCCATGTGCGGTCCCTAGGGGACCCTGTGCAGTCCTCCAGGTCAGACATGGCTGGTTCGTTTGATTTTTCGCCCCTTTCTTGCCTGTTTCAGCTTCCGAGACTTACTCGCATGTCCGAGGGTTCAGACGGTGCAAAATTCAGGGTTCACAAAAAGGTGCCGGCCTTACTGTATCCGAGTCCTTTAAGTCCATGTCTGAGTCCTCTAAGTCTATTGAGTCTATGTTTGAGTCCTCTGAGTCTATGTTTGAGTCCTCTTAGTCCAACTGAGGCTTTTTGAGTCTGCTTCTGAATTTGAGTTTTTCGAGTCTTGCTTTTTTCTGAGTTTGTATTCCGCCTTCCAGACTTATCCTTTAATGTAACCCATAATGATGGGACTTTTTTCAGCAATGAAAAGTTTGAACCTTCTGTTTTGCTCTACTTCTTTTGATTCATCATTGAATAGGACATATGAAAAAGAAAATGACATAAATAAAATAAAAAAATGAAAATGAAAAAGGCAAAGAATCAATTAATTAAGCACAGAGGAAAAATAAAAAGTCGCATACATTGTATTTGCATATCATGACAGGCATACATTAATCGAAGGGCTTGTGGTTTCTTAAAAGAAAATGACAAAAAAAATGATATAAGGGATATGTAGGCAGCCTAACTCGGGTGTGGTCCAAATCATTGTACAAAAATATTTTTGTTCACATGATAAAGCATCTCATTCTCATTTCCTCTGTGCCTAAATGCATCATTCACTTGGTTCTTTTGCCAAAATAAAAAAATAATAATAAAAAGAAAATGATCACTAAGTTGAAACCTATGAGGCCTCGCCCGAGCAATGGTCCGATCTTCTAAGGGAATTGAAATGCTCTTCGGGAGAAACTTCATGATTGGAACTCGCTATGAGTTCGAAAAATTGGATTTTGTGATTTTGTCATTGTAAAGGGAGTCACCACTTTAATTTTATTTATTTTTATTGGGAAAATTAAAGGAAAACCCAAACGAAATTGACTCCAAATTATTTGATTAATCCCACTGGAAAAACACTAGTCCGCGAGTGACCAAGGAGGGCTCAGGGATCAGGTTTTGGTAATAAACAACAATTTTCTTTAGTTTGGCTAAAAATGCAAAATAACTTTCATATATAGAAGATGATTTTTGTACATGTATGAACAAGAGAAAAATGATAAATGAAACAGTTATTAATGGTGCAAGAATTATATGAATGGCTGTTATAGAGTAAATAAGCAAAAAGCAAAATAAGATAAGAGGATCTTTTCTCTAGCCCTTATGGGTACTAGGAAAAATACGTATTTTTCAATTAATTTAATGAAAGAAATTCATAAAGGACATATAAAGCAATAAAAGAAAGATAAAATAGAAAGAAGAAAATATTATTTAAAATATTTTGGAGTTGATGCTTTAAAGGTTGGCATGCCTGCGTATCCCATTGAATAGGAATCAAACCCCATGCAGTTCTTTCTTCTTGCGAAGGAGGGGCTTTGAGAAAAGAGGTTGATTTAGTTTATTAATTTAATTCAAATTTTAAATTAATAAATTTTTAGATCTTTTTAGTTTTAGACCTAAATAAAGACGTAGCAAGAGAATGAATTCTAGTTCTAAATTTAGAATTTCAAAAAGAAAGAGAAGGGGAATTATACCTTTGTTTTTCTTGGCTTTCTCATGAATGGGGCAAGCTTAACTCTAGATTTGAGCTCCACTTCGGATTAGGAACTCAAAACAAATAATAACAACTTTAAATTAAAATAATTTTGGTGAGTGATGGATTTGGATATAGAAAAATGATTTTTATGTATCAAAATCAATAGAATTTTAGCTATAAATCAAACTATTTTTGGTCCATCCTCCTATTTGTGAAGAAGTGGAGGTCTATTTATAGAAGAAGGAAGGCCTGGAGGTGGCCGGCGGCATGGAAGTGGTTCCTCCTGACCCGGCTCAGGTATGGTTCGATTTTCTGCTCGATTTTGCACTATTTTAGTCTGTTTTGTCCTATTTCTGATCCGATTTGGGCCCGGTTTGATTCTATTGGTTCGTAATTGAAAACAGTCATCTGGAGGTGTAATTTTAAGGGTTCACAAAACCTAAAAGGGTGACTTAGGCAAAAGTTAGAGTAATCTCATTGAGTTAAAAACCTGAAAGGGCGGCTCGGGCAAAAATTAGAGCTAACAAAAAATTCTGAAAAATGCTCACTATGTTGAAAACCCAAAAGGGAGGCTTAGGCAAAAATTAGAGCAAAAATAAAAGATGTCTCATGTAATGATGATCATATTTTACAGAATACAACTCATCACCCTGATAAAAAGGATAGCCTTTCCAATATCATCTATAGCTTATCCCGTATCATGTAGTCACATCAGCTTGCAGGTATGCGCAAACACAGGAAACTCGTAGTAAATCCCAAGCAACTATAAGACAAAAACAAATGTCATCATCCTGTCTGAAGTCATAGTCTAGCCAATTCTCCTCCTCCTTCTAGGGTGCACATCCTTAGTGCTATTGTCAGAATCAGAATCCATCACAATCTCCTCAATGGTCACACCCCTCCTCCTAGTCTCTTTAGCTCCCTCCGCTGCAGCAGTAGAGGTACTAGCAGTGCCATAACTGATCCCCACAGTCATATCAAAAAGCCTACCGTGAATGTCAGCAGCTCCAAAACTACTTATATAAATCCTTCTTTGTACAGTAGAAGCTTGGGAACCAATCCCTACTGCTGCAGCTGAAATCCTCCTCTGAATCATAGAAACAACAATCCTCCTCTCTACACCGGTTGCAGTAACCCTTCTCTAAACCACCATTGTAGTGTCACCCTATCTTCTCATTGTAGTTACAATCTTCTTTTTCACTCCGATTGCAGTCTCAGTCACCAATATAGCCTGTAGTGTTGAACCCTCAGTAGCTCCTCGAGTCTCCTCCGATGGTCGAGTCACCCTCTCTGTCTCTTTTATAACAGTCTCTCCTTCTTCTGTAGTGTCATCATTAATGTCCCTCAGTAGAGCAACTCGACACTCTCTCTCAACTAGCCAAACAACCTTAGCCAACCAGCCACTATATCTTTCTATAGTTTGAAAGGCATTCTCAGGGCGTACAATGTGATAACTCTTTAACTAGCCACCTCTGATGGCCTTGGCAATCAGAGCTATGATCTATGCACTCTAAGAAGGGTACAACTAGGGGCACATCCTAAGTTGGTCCATAAGCCAAACCTGCAAAACAACAAATCCAAAATCAGAAACCAGTAAAATACCTCTAAAAGGAAGGGTAGGAACAACCAGATTTCCCCTCACCTGAAGAATATCAAGAGAAATAGTTCATTTCTCTAGACCCCGTGCATTGTAATCCAGACTCAGTAATGTCTCAGCCAAAACAGCCCCAGCCACAGTACGGCTCTGCCCCATCTAAAGTGTCAAACCCACTACTCCAGCATCACCCCAACTAGTAGCACTGGAAAATAAATACCCAGCTATGAAACAGAAAACCAGAGCCCTCATCCTATGACTTTGCCTTTTCATGTCTCCACAGTCACCGGGGTCCTGAAACTCCTCAAACACAACATTCAGATTCACCCAACCATCAACGACCATCCAGCTAGCAACATCCTAGGGGCAGGTCCAAAAACTCCTGAAATGCCCAAAAATGCCCAATTATGAACTTTGGCACCACCAGGACTACTTTTGGATTGCAACCGAGTATGGTGTTGAACTCTTTGAAGGTGGGGCATAGCTCCTCCATAGCAACACCAAAATGAAAAGCACAAGCCACCGGGTCCCAAAGCCTAAATCAAGCCCTCAGAAAAGTCTCAGTCGACCCGCATTCCCCGTAAAGTCACCATCGATACAATATCGTATCTGCCCAAATTAATCCTTTCCACCTTCTCGAGTTTCTTGGTCCATAAATGCATGTAATGGCTGAAATACGGCTTAATGGACGAAAAAAATCACATGAAAAATTGCACTCATACACAAAGCATAAGTCGTGAATCCACCCTCTTGCATCCATGCAATCATCCATTACATGCATAATCACATATCATCTATAGCATAGAGTTCATGAATCCCAAAACATGCATACATAAACATGCATCATCTATGCACAAACATACATGCAAGTGTGATCATGCGTAGTCATACACCATCATGCATTCTCATCTTCAGACAATCCCAAGATGGCCTTCAAGACTCATGTCTTTCAATCAACTGACAACCTTTGCATGGAGCTAGGTCCTCCACCCGATTCAGACAAATCAAAAAGGGTCCTCCACTTGATCGATTAAAACTTCTCCAGCTGACTCGCCATAGGCCAATGCTCTCCTCTTATTAGAAATCTTTTTCAGAATCTCTTGAGCTAACTCGCCAAAGGCCAAGGCTTTCATCTTTTCAGAATCTCTCGAGCTGACTCGACATAGGCCGAGGCTCCCCTCATACTAGAATCTTTTCAAAACTTCTTGAGTCAACTTGCCATAAGTCGAGGCTCTCCTCTTACCAGAATCTTTTCAAAATCTCTCGAGTCGACTCGCCATAGGCTGAGGCTCTCCTTTCACTAAGATTATCTTATCAAAATCAATCCTTCACCTAGAAATTTCTAGAAGCGATCATCTAGACGTCACTCTGGTTCCTTCCCCTGCTTTTTATACAAGTCAGCCCCATCTTTCACTTAAAAATATCTAGCCACTAGGTTAGATATTCTTTTGGTTCCTCTTTTCACTTCCATTTATCAGTCAAATCCCACCCATAAAAGTTTAGGAACAATTGCTTAAACATCAATGTGATTCCTTTTTCCATCTTCCTTTTCGACCATGTCTCTCACCCAAACATGTCCAAGCACTGACCTAGACATCACTTTTGTTTCTTCTACTATCCCTTCTTTCGAGTTCACTATTATCATAATTGCCCTACAGACAAGACAATTCTGATGAGGGAGCAACTGTGAACCCTCAATTTTGCACCTCCAAAATTATTTCTAAACTCTCCAAAGCTTACTGGAATATTTTTCTATCCAAACTGACACATTTCCAATCCTGACTGGACTTTCTATACCGTACAACACTTTCCTAAACTGATAGAATTTTTTCCAAAATTGACTGCCAAACTGTCCGATAATTAATTTTGGATCCACAGTCACTAACCAGTAACTTTTCAGACTTCAGAATACCCTAAAAACTGACCCGAAGGTCAGAAAGACTCCACTGTCGCGTTGTCACGCGGGCGTCTGTGATGCAGCCTCGCGGCCGTCGTGAGGGAAGGCCGAGGATGCGCCAAAGCGTTGGTGACCGCCGCAGGCATTCTGGAGCATCCGCACTGACACGCCTGATGCACGTTGTACTGATGCATGTCAGACGCATCAGTATGGTACTGACGCATTTGCCCGATGAGCTGGTGGATTCGCCAACCTCACCGGTAGATCCGCTAGCCTATTTGGCAGTCGTCCACCATTTTCTGACACGAAAGCGTGTAGTTCTGACTCGGATCCATAGACCCCTTTGGCGACTGTACCCCTGTGTGCGGAAATTTCAATTTTGCCCCTCTTTTAGCTTACTTTTTCAGCCCTTTTCGATCTTTTGACTCGCCTTCATTTCCTATAAATACCCCTCCATTTTTCATTTCAAATTATACCAAGAGTTATTATTGAATTTTTTACTACTCTCTCTTCTTCTCTCTCTCTAATTAATTAAACTCTCTTTGATTTTAATTAATTAATTTTAATTTAGTCTCCACTCAATTTGATTAATTAATCATTTTAATTAATTAATTATTTTAATTAATTAAGAATTGAGTAATTAATCCTTTTGAATTAATCTCCCTTAAAGGTTAATTTAAACCAATCCACCTCTCCGAAACGGAACTCTGATTCGGTAAAATCATCCACCCATCACATATTCCTAAAAAGAAGGTATAATCTTTTACCCTTACTCAAATCCCAAACCAAATCAATCCAATCAAACTGATCAACCCCTAAACCCTTCCACCTCACCATGGAAATAACTACGTGGGTTTTGATCTCCATCAAAAAGGGTACGTAGGCACGCTTGGAATTTAACTCCAAGCCTCAAATTCAAATTCCAATTAATCCCCTTCCCCTTTTAATTTGTGCTCCCTTATAAATTTTAATTATTGCAATTAGTTAATTATTATTAAGAAGCAATTTTGTGGTTCTCCTATAATCCATAAGGACTAGAGAGAATACTCTCCTTAGCTTGTAAATGTTTTTTTTTTTTAAATTACTTACTCTTTATTTTTCCATACACTCATAATTATGCCATTATCATGCATTATAATCATCATTAATACTTGTCATTCATGAAATTAATTTTTAAAGTCAAATCAAACTTAAAAGCCAAATTGAGGTTATTTTTAAACTAAAAATCTAGTCCCCGAGCTCAACCTGTTTCGGAGACTAGTAATTTTATCCTTGGGTAAATTAATCAAAGATTAATGAATTGGAGTCAATTTGAGTTTTTTCTTTAATTTTTCCATTTAAATAAATTAGGGTGGCGACTCCCGAACCCTTCTCAAAAGTCAAATAAATTTTCTGAGGTGATAGCTGCTTCCATTCGTGAGCACCGAAACTCGTACTTACCTTAAAAATCGCTCGCCTTTCCTTAAGGCATTTTTCGCGAGCGAGGGGAGGGGCATTCGGGCGAGGCCTCACAGCGGCGTAGTTGACGTAGAAGGTGTTGCCAAAGCTGGAGGAGGAACTAAAAGTGTTATAGGAGGAAGTGCAGGGGGAGGAGAAGGAGGAAAAGGAGCTTCTGTTTGACCTGGAGACGGCTGACTAGTAGAGGGGGATGAGGAGGATGAGGGATCGACCACGTCAATAATCGCTACTTCCTAAACCACGTCTAGAATGATTTGAATTAGATCATCCTCCTCTCATGTCGTACCTAGCTACCCATATACATTTAATGTGTTAAAATATATTAATGTGACTCATTCTATTAACCCTAAGAATATATTCTAACTAAAAAATGGTTAGAGTGCCAGCTATACCTACAAAATATCCCAATAAATTTACACAACCTGCAAATAAAATAACACTTTCAATATATTCACCCAATTATAACCTCAACTTCATAATTAATTAATTTGTAGATTTAAGTCACAAAAAATTCAATAATCTCATTATCACACCCCACTTAGAGAGATGCGACGGTCCTAGGATATGAGTAGGCATAAGGCCACCAACCACCCGTAGAACCTATAAGCTATACATTTCATATTGCATCATTACAACTATGCATATAATCTCATACCTAAGATCTCAACCTGAACATACATATTTATATAATCTATATACGTATTTTCCATCACATATCATACACATATGTATTTTCATAAACATATAACATATTACTCGTATTATCCCATATCATAATTTAATACATATAAGTAATCATCCATAAATTGTCACTTAGGCCAAAAGAATAATCCCTCTCAACACTCATGAAGCACTAAAGTATACTTCAATTACATGTAATAAATGGAGAAATTACATTGATCAAAATGGTTTTTTAGGATGAAAAATGCCTGAAGATTCAAACTCATAAACTTCTAATTTCCTAAAAAATGGAATCATTTATGAGATAAAGCAGTGAGTAAAGAATATACTATCATACTTTTCAAACTTGGTGATTAACATATCATATAAGAATGATTGAAGGTTACAATCTATCATACATGAGATGTACAAAATAATAAAGAATGGATATCAAATTAGCTTGGTTGTCATAGGTATATTTATAGAAATTAAGTAAAGGCTTCCTTACAAGCGTGCTTCATATATCTAAGTAAAAACCTCCTTACAGGACTGCTTTTGATATATTGAGTAGAGGCTTACAAGCATACTCTAAGTAGTGGTCCCCTTGCGGACTTGCTATATGAAGTGGATCAAACTTCATGACTAGGACTATTATCCTTCCTAGCTAGGGTTTGGATATTTTACCCTATCCATAAGTACAATGTGCACAATGTCTGATATTTGTCACACATCGGTTTGGGAGATTTCCATTACAAGGTTCATACACATATCATAAAGTAATATCATAATCATTAGATTTCACACAATGGTTCATTCATAATAGAAGTGTCATTCATAATAGGTCATAGTCATTTGGTTCTATAATCATGACTTTCACAAGGTATTTGAATAGCATGAATAAACATAGGCTTTATGGGATTTCATGGAATTTGGGTATAAGCATAATAGTATATTAACTACTCACCATAGCAAAAATAATCCTTTATAATCTCTTAGAAAATCCTCTATCACATCAAGCAAAAGGGCTCATCACAACAATCTCCTTCCTCACGGTGTCTCTTAGGTGGAGTTATATACACATAAACACATATAATGATAAATATATCAATTAATGCTCTTAAATATCTATACACATAATCTCATCCTAATCTTACCAAATGTTAAGAATTTTGAGAAGAAATTGAAAGAAAATCAAAGCCCTAACTTACCTCTTCAAATAATGATTCAAGAAAAATGAAGAACAATGAGATTCTTAGAACCCTAGATCCTTAATTGATGAAGAATAGACAATAAATAAAGCTCCTTAGCACTTATGATTGATGAGTTTGGTGTTTCTCTAGAGAGAATAGGGTTAGAAAGTAGTAAATGATGAAGAGTGAACTGATTTGGGCATTAAATCTCTCTATATACCCGATTTCCTTTTCTGCCTCCGACATAGGTCACGGGCGTGACTCGTTAGTCCATACTACTGTTCATGCACTCTTCACTGCTGTAACTCTGAAATTCACGGCCGCACCTTTGAAACTCAAGGCCACAAATTTCATCCAAAAGCGATTGTCTGAAGTTCAATCTTTAAGTCACCGCCGCAACATACACTTCGCCGCCGTAACTTTCATCCAACAGTAGAATTTGGAGAAATCTAAAGTTTTAAATCCAAATCTCAATACATAGCCCACATATACACTTAGCATGCAACTCAAAACACACATATACATATGAAATCAATCTCATAACTCATACATACTCATAACACACAACTCTTAGCTCATTTACATATTTATTATGAAGCACATATGAACTTAGGGTATTACACGCATAAACAACAACAAAATTCAACAATTCAATAGTATTTTATAACTCAATATACACTTAGAACATCTAAAACTAAAAATTACATATTAATTATATTATTTATTATTAATATATACTAATTTTATTAATATCTACTAAACTTATTAATATAAATATATTTATATATTAATTTTATTAATCTAGAACTTAAATTTATCTAATAATTTAAGTTTTTATATTATTTATTATCTTATATAATTTTATTAATTTATACTAATTAATATAAATATTGTAAAATTGTTATATATTCATTTTATTA